>LPNX010624046.1:122451-148148 GCA_001517045.1 Pseudotsuga menziesii
AGTCCCATGAAGCCCAACACTGATCTGATGTGTGCCCAATCTTTCCGCAACGTTTGCACTGCAAATTTGATCTTTTGCTTCTGCCCCCTCTGCCTCTGAAATTTCTTCTTCCTTGTCCTCTCTTGTTGCAGTCTCCCTTGGAAGGGTCTTTGGATTGGTCTTTGCCAGCTAGGGCAGCACCAATACTAGATGCCAAAGAGTGCATCTTTACAACTGTTAGTTTACAATAATAAACTTGATATGACAAAGAGAAAAACAATAACCTTGCAGGTCTACAGTCTCTGCCAAGGTGTACAATGCAAGTTTATAGCAAATATATCAGTAGATACAAAATATATCACTGTCAGTGATACACAGGCTTCTTTATATCAGTCACTAGCAATATATAGCATACAACATTTGCACATATCAGTCTCGGTCTTTAAAAGAGGCGCAGCATACAACATTTGCACATATCAGTCTCAGTATTCAGTCTCTGAGATCGGTCTGCAATATATCAATCTCAGTCTTCAGTCTCTGAGATCGGTCTTCAAGTACGCAGCATAAAATATATCAGTCAGCAACAAATACACAGCAAAAATCGCAGCACTCTCCAGCATACATTATTCTTCAACATACATTATTTCTCCACTAATAGGTCTTCAGTATCTCATATACATAAGTCACAGTCCTCTTTCAAACAGTGCAAATGAAAATATTTGCAGGCTTTTCACTTAAACTCCATGCATAGAAATTAGGGTTTATGTATTTCCCAATGAATAATTTCAATGCAGAATACAAAGCATTTTACCTCCACGCAAATGTATGATTCACTCATCAACATTTGCAGACACAGGCTCATCAAATATATAGCATAAAATTCCTCCACGCAGACATCTTCAGCCTTCAACGCAGACAACCTTCAACTCAGCTTCACGTAGTTTCAAGAACTTGCAACGTTCTTCAGCAGCAGTCTCTGTGCATTCAGTCTTCAAATCAGTCTTGAGGGAGAGCACCAGCTCGATTGCAATATTCAGGGAGAGCACCAGCTCTCAACGCAGATATAAACTCACAGATATAAACGCAGATATACTCCAATAGCAAGCATACCTCAAAGCATATACTCAACGCAGAGAATGGTTGGGAAATTCAACTTAGGGTTAGGTAATTCAAAAAATTTAGCAGAGAATAAACGCAGCAGATGGAGGAGTAATGCATACACTGCATGCGACTCGATTGGAAGACTGATGGAGCAATCTGGCAATGGACTGGCAAGCAGAATGCCAGGAATGGGCAGACTGGAAATAGGCAGGAGTTATGGCAGCGCTCTGATACCACTTGTTGGTAATAACTCCCGATTCAATTCTATTCATGGCTAAAACATTTATTTATACATTACAATGTGGCAGTTGAGAACCAGCCGTTTCACCTTCCTATCTATTCATATTCCTATTTATTATTTATTTACAATAATCCTGACGGATTATTCTAACAGTCTAGAAGACCATTATGGTGTGAAATATGAAGAAACCCCCAAATAAATATTGATTTGGTCCACATACCCCCAAAGATAATGGTGTTGGATCCACATGACACCGGAAAGGAATAAAGCGTTGTCCACTTAAGTATGATGAAGTCGGGATTGAATCATTAAAGTACCCCTTAAAATATGGATATCCTAATTTTAAGGAGAAGTAAAATGTTTTGCCTAAAATAAGGTAAATGAACCTTGGAGAGTATAAAATAAGAGTTAAAAATTCTTGTTTCATCATCATTCAAGTCTCTATTTTCTAATGCATAACTTCTAGGAGAAAAGTGAGAAATATTGAGGAGAAGGGAAAAAGTTCAAGAGGAGAAGAGTGAACTTTTGAGGAGGATCAAGTAGATTCATGAAAACTTGCATAAATTTCTCATATGGTTCGAAATTAAAAACCTTTTGGATTGTTGGAAAGATTATTGTAAGGGATATTTGATGACATGATCTAGGGTTTGTTTTGGTGAAGGATTTATTTATTGTGTATTCATATTAACAAAGGTATGGTTCTTGCTTATGGGATTATTTTTTGATGATATATGTCTCTCATGGACTAGGGTTCATATTGTTAACTTGACAATGGTATGAATCTCATACATGTACTAGAGCTTATCTCTTGGTGAATCTTGTTGAAGATATTGCATAGATTATGATGATACTTATATATATTATGGTGTTGCTATTGATATAGATGATGGTGATGATATAGATCATGTTGATGTTATTGGCATGTATTATGGTGAGGATCTTGGTATAGATCATGGTGATGGCATAGATCATGATGATGTGATTGGAATATATTATCGTGATGACCTTGCATAGATTATAGTGAACTTGATATGTTATGGTGATTATGGTGATGAACTTGGAATAAACCATGGTGATTATCTTGGCATAGTTTATGGTGATATTGTAATATATTAGTGTGTCGTTATTTCCATGATCTAGGGTTCCTCTCTTGGAATAACCTAGGATTCGAAGGTAATAATTATGTTAAAGGTTTGAATAAGAAAACAAATGAAGTCTATGGGTGATTGTTTCCGGTATTTGATTACACTCTTTGGAGGCGTCTTTTTGGTTCTATTCAAGAAGGTTTTAATGCAAATTTGAAGATATATTTGAAGTACATATTTCAGCCTTGTTTATAAAGATGTGGAAGAAATATTTTGAGGGTTTTATTGCATATTTGAAGACCTTCTTGGAATATTTTGCTTGCATATTTGGATAATAGATTTAAGGCATGTATAGGTTGGCATAGTAACAGTAATTGTGGTAGTGACTGTGACAAAGACAGTGGCAGTGATAGTGATAGTGATAATCAAAATGACAGTGACATTGATAGTGATTATGATAGTGATAGTGACAGTGATAGTGACAGAGACAATGATAGTGATAGTAATTGTGACAAAGACAGTGACAGTGATTGTGACAAGGACAATGTGAAGACAGTAACAATGGGAATACAATGACAATATGAATATAGTAACAGGTTTAGGTTTACAGAAATAGTTACATAGGTTGATAGAGACAGTGATATGGGTACAGGTTAACAAAGGAAGTGATAGTAACAAGGACACAGTGATAGTGATAGAGACATGTTGACATTCTTATTCATATCAAGGTGGAAGTATAAGGAAAGCATAAGAGATTGATGTCTCCTTCAGGTTGGTGCTTAAAAAGTGTGAGTTAGTTCTCACAAAGGGAGTTGGTTCCTCCTTCCAGTTAGTGCTAGTAAATCCATGGGGTTGTAGACTCCTTCTAGTTGGTGCTAGATAAATCGGGGAGTGGGTGATTCCTTCCAGTTGGTGTTGGTAAATAAATTGAATGTAATCTTGTTATTATATAAGAAAAATATTCCATGGTGTTCTCCCTTTTGGGATTCCATGTAAAAATATCTTGTGCACTATGTATGATTTATGTGATGATTTTATGTGATGAGGAATGACATTGTTCATGGTTAATGTTACATTATGTGGTTAATGTTTGAAATGGTAAAAATTGCTCAATACTAATTCACTACCCTCTTAGTATTGGTTGATATTATAAAAGTGTGTACTTCGATATATCACCTTCGTTTCATAACATTTTAATGATATGAAACATCCCAATAAAAAAGTTATAGAGAAGATGCCAAGATGACATGAAATTGATTTTGCAAACTTATCCACTTCTTCAAATACTAATACATTTTTTCACACACTCACTTTCTCTCATTACTTGTTTTATACTTTTTCATAACCCTTCATTAAGTGACATATTTATTCAAAAATACAAGGTACCTATTAATTAAATAATTAATTCTCCTTTTTTATTTCATTTTTCCAAATACCATGGGAAATTCCATGGTATTCCAACCCCTTCCAAATATCATGGGCTTTCTTTTTTTTATTTCACATTTCCAAGTACCATGGGAAAATACCATGGTCTTCCAACCCTTTCAAAATATCATGGGATTCCAAATCCATGGGTTTGAAACCACCATTTACATTTTATTTTTTCACGTACACCCATTTTTTTAATATACTTGTAAACCTATATATAAGTCAATTTGGAGATTCTCCCCCTTAGTTGAAAATGCCTTGGCATAACATTAATAACATGTTCAATTTAATTCATTAATATGACATCAATGACAACATTAATCCTTTGACATCAATGAAAATAATCACCACATTTGTCATTGATGTAAATAGTACAACGAAACACATAGTCCACAAGACAGAATAATTTTCCTCATTTCTACAACTATCTAAAACTCTCTCCCTTTTACACCAATGGAAAATGGATGCTCCCCTTTAGCTTGTGCTTCTCCTAACATCAAAATTATTTTCCCAATCTACATCAGTATATGTTTTTAAAGTAAAATTTTCATCTCTTAAGTACCACAAGTCAAAGTCTAAGGCGCCATTTAGATATTTGAATATTATTATTATTGCTTGCACATGAGTTTCTTTTAGTATTGCTTGCATAATGTTTTTGCTTGATGATGTTACATACATTAGGATACTAATCATTGACATAAACAAGGTTTGAATTGATTCCGAAGATTCGTCCTATTTTCTCAATTTACAACCTATGACCATGGGTGTGCTGACTGGTGCACAAATTTTCCATGCTGAACTTCTTCAACATTTTCTAGACATAATTGGTTTTTGAAATGAGAGAATGAAAATTCAATAAGTATTAACATCTCAAATTCCTTTTTCATTTTTATTCCAAATTCTTGGCACATTTTTTTCATGTTGCCTCCAAAAATAATGTCATCTACATAAATCACAATAATCAATAGATTTCCTCTTATTGTCTCAATGTAGAGAGTACTATCACCAACAACCCAAGATAATATGTCTCTGTCAATCTAGACAATCTTGTATCCAACATAAGCAGTAGTACATCTCCAACAACATGCGAACATGGTTCATCCAGTCTCAACAAATCCAAGTCATTTCAACAAGAAACAAAAAGACAACACATATCAAAAAATTCAATAATTTCACCCCTAAAAGAATTAATAAGTAGCAACAATAGTTCTCATCAAATATTCCAGTCCACAAATACATAGTTGAAACTCCAGCCAATTGTCATGTCAAGTTGATCCTTGTTCAACCACTTCAAAGGAAATCATCAGTAAGTAAGAGGAATGCTGCACGATTATACTATCTACGATACATAATGATATGAAGTCCTCAAAAATTTGGTCAAATGATTCCACGACCATCCATCGATCCAACCACAATTTATCTTGATAGTTAGCACTGGTCCACAATTTTTCCTTTCACGTCTCTTCTACAAATATCTAAAAGCATCATTTCCATTCCTTAAACTTTATTATGAGTATGATGATAGGGTACATAATTTTTTGTTGGTTGATCATAGGAGATAGGATTAGGGTCATATTCACTTACATGAGTAGAGCAACCCAGCATATCAGCAACAATGTCATATGTAATAGCATGCTCAAATTTTGGCATGTGAGAAATAGAAAACTCAACAATCTATTTAGCATAATCAATAGTAGTTTTCTCTTCTAGAAAACCAGTTGGAACTCTACATGTGACAAATAAAACTTCTCTAGTTGTATTAAATCCAAGAGTATGTAGGGAGGAAACAACAACATCATATCCAAGACTTATCTCAATTAATGGATACCTTTGATAATTGATGATATTATCTAAGGCTTTAGTACTCTTTTCAAACTTCAATCTTCAATTCAACTCAATAGATGTTGTCTCCAGTTCCTTTCTTAAGGAAACAATTTCATATTCTATCTCTTCATAGTTTTCTTCATTTTCTTCAACTAGATCTTCACCCCTTATTCTATCCTTCTTGCTTGAACCAGATGGGTATTGGTATCCACCCACCTATTCCACTAGCTCAAAACAGTTTGATCGTTATGACGGGTTTTTGGGTTAGTAGACCAGTCTAGATGGATATCGATAGATAGCATCCTATTACATTGGCTCAAAATGATCTTTCTTGTTCAATGGTTTTATGTTTTTTCAGACTCAAAACTTGTGGGGCCATTTTCGAGCCTTAAATGACATTTTTGTTAATGCAGCAAACTAGGCATAACCAAAGGTAGGTCCAAACGTGAAAAATGTGTTCTTCTCAACTAGACCTTTCCAATGAGTTAATAAACCCCCTAAACAATAATCATATGCAAAATGTATTCCCATGATAAGTTGAAACCTCAACTAACCACCTAGGTGCTCGCAAACTTTTTCACAATTCATCTCCTAAGGTTAGTTTTTGGATTCTTAGAGTTTTTTCTCTCATGCTTATGATGAAAATTCCATTTGGTCTCCTTTTGTAATCATCTTGTCATGAATGAACATATCATCTACATATAATCTCAATGATATAGCTACCACCATTCTAACTAATTTTATTTTACACTATGTTATGTTTCATTCATTTAATAGAATGTAAGTTTATTGTATCATTGTGTTTCTTGCAATATATCTATGTATGTGGTTCAATATATGCTCTTTAATTTCATTTTCACATAAATATAGACCAATGGTATCAGATAAATTTCTCTATTATCTCTTAGTGCATGTCTCCAACAAGATCTAGACATCAAGAGTTGGATCTTGAACTAGTCGATCTTGGGGAAAGCCACTCTCGTTGGAAAAAACTATCTCCCATGACCAAGGAAAAAGGAGATGAAGGAGCAGGAGATATTATCAAGTTGTTGCTAGAGGAATACCTTACATGACAAAGGAAAAACATGATAGAATGTTTTTCCCAAATCCTTCGATGGATTATAGCAGCAAAGGAGGGATCATCAAGCAATCACTTCAGAGGAGCCACACCCTTCAATGTACAAGTTAATAGTGATATCCCTTTATATGAAGGCCATATCAATGTTGATTCCCTCGATAAATGGTTGAGTCTTCTAGAAGGTTTTTTATCTGTCTACAATTTTTTTGACAGGGAAAGTATCACCTGTGTGCTCCTCAAGGTTTTCCCCCATGTCAAAAATTGGTGGGAAAATTATTGTGAGAAAAACTTTAAAAGGGGGTGGAAATGTTTGAGTTTGATCCCTCTTGGGCCTCTTTTATAGATGTCATTAAGGAACAATATTACCATGTGGAAAACTATGATGATTAATACACAAAATGGATAAATATGCACCAAAAGAGGGACTAAGCAGCACCAAAGTACACGAAAACCTTTCATGCCTTGCACACAAATCTGGGTATCAAAGACTCTAAGCGACACCTAGTTCTAAAATATCACAACAAACTACATTAGTGCATTCGTACAGAGGTGGAAATCCTGTACATTTATTCAATGGGAGTTGTTTATCAGTATGCTTTCAAAATATAACAGAAGTTTCAGCAAAAGAATAAGTGGGATTTTGGGCTTGCAAATCCTTCACGGTAGAAACATGGAAAAGTAATCCTATAGTCACAAAACAAAGGAAAGCACAAGGAAAACCAACCTCAAGACAACCTGTCCAAGAAGGGTAATGGGAAGGTCAAGAATGACACTAAAAAGTAGTGTGAGTTCAACAAAAGCCCCTAGAACAACACTAAAAAATGTTAGATCAAAGCTTCAGAATCAAATATTGGGTCTGACTCTAATTTAGACCCAGTGTCACAATCGCAAACAAGGGGAAGTGGATCATTGATGCAAAACCCAATGTCACCATCACTTCAAAGATCCATCCCGGCAATCCAAAGGATCTAAGGAAGTTGAGCGCATCTTCCACTCGTAGATGTGGGTAAAGGGAGCTCCACTACCTTTCATTGTTGATAATGGAAGCCAAAAGAACTTGATTTTGAAAAAGGTCATCAAACAGTTCAAGTTTACAACAACACCACACTCGTGACCCTACAACATTTGGGTGGATCATCCAGGGATGGTACATCTGCGTCATTCAACAATATTGTCTACCTTACAGCATTAGTCCTTTCAAAGATGAGGTACTATGTGATGCGGCCCCACTTGAAGTCTATGATGTTCTTTTAGAGCAGCCATATATGTGGAATCATCATGTTGTATATGAGTCACAACCTCATAGTATCATTGTCACTTTGTGGGGACAACTCTATCAGATACCAAAGAAAATTGCACGTACCACAATCCCTTTGACCTCAACCAAGCAGTGCAGGAAGATAATATCCCACACTAGGGAAATTTTATCTCTTCACAATTGTTAGAGTATTATACCACCTAGTACCATGGTCACATACACCTAGGACACACTTTCATTTGTTTTGTAATTATGTCATATGGTACAAACCTTGGTTATGTTTGTCTAGCAAGGTATTTGGGGGTTTTGGACTCATTAATGCACTCAGGCGCCCACATTTGATCATTCAAGAAACACATGTGCCCTCATTTATTATATTTCATTCCTTGGGGTGCTCCCACTCCTTAAAACAAGGTATTGGTTCGACCATAGGCACCCATGCATTGTATTTGAGTGTTTTTTGCTCTTTTGGAGCATTTATTACTACCTAGAGCCACTCCCACTCACCCATGCACTCCATAATGCCTATCCTACCCTAATTTATGTCCTATAATGCTTCACCCACGTTCACATGGCCATTCGTGACCGTTTGAGGTGGTTTGGAAACTCATTGGTTCACCTAGGGGGGTTCGAGGTCCAATCTAAGCCTGCCACATATATGCCTCCAATTTTCCTCCAAAGGCTAATGATTTTCACATATTGTATTATATTCATGTTCTAGACATATTTACATGTTGGAAACTAATAGAAACTTCAGTTATTGGAACTATTCCTAAAACAGTGTGGCATCGATAAGAAATATGAGCAGTTGATCTTGTCCATTCTTTCTATATTCCCTGAGTATTCATTGTTTCTATACACATTCCACTTAGGCAAGCTGATAATTCAAAATTGGAGAATGCCTTCACTAGCATAATTCATGGAGTATTTGACTCATGAACAAGACAAAATTGTGCAAATGGGTACCATCAAATCCACCAGTGATCAATCCCTTGCTACAGGTGTTTCAAATCAATCCAAAGGCAAGAATAAAGCCAAATATTCAAAGTAGCAAGAGAAGAAGAAGCAATAGAATCCCAAGTATTCAAATGGGGGTTCGAATCCTAGCAAGAACAAAGAGAAGAAGAAGCAAGAGAAGACAAAATGCATGTATTGTCACAATGGTTGGCATTCAGAGAGTGCATGCATGAAGAAAACCATTGACATTATGGTGAAACTCCTTGAGAAGAACAACATCCCCCTGCTAGAAGGAGCAAGGAAGAAAGAGGGAGGTTCAAGCTCAAAGAACAAGGATAGATACCATGCACTGGTTGTTGGATATTCGGGCTCTTCTTCCTTCATCATATATTTAGGTGCCTCAAGGAACATGGCTTCCATATAAGACTCCTTCTTGGTCTTGCATCCTTACATTTCTCCATCCATCCTCATGGGTGATGACTCTGGGATCCCAGCCAAAGGTATTGGCAGGATCAACCTTGATAATGGATACTTCAACAATGTGTTGTATGTGCCTAATCTTGCAGCCAACCTACTCTTTGTCTATCAAATGACACACACAGGTACAACCAATATAGTAACATTTACTCAACAATGTCCCAATATAAAAATGGGGATCAAGGCTCAAACAATGGGAGTCAATCAATAAATATATACAACTAGTAGTACATAATGGTAGCCTCAATGGGAGGCTGAATACATATACTGATATGAAGAACTGGTACATAGGGACAATGGAATTCTCGTGGAATGCAATATCACAACAACTAATACTCTGTTGAATCTGTAGGTGTACACAACTATATGGACTCAATAAATGAGAATCAGAATATCTGATGTACAATAAACAACATCAAGTACTGTAGATACATGGAAGCACGACATTGAGGGGATTTCGAACACTATCGCCAACGCATCCTGGAAATCACAAGGGACATGAAGCTGTATGGGTCCTAGAATAGACTCACCAATGTGCTAGAGTCAGGTGACAACCGGGGTCTTCGACCAAATAATGAAAAAACCAATACCATGTAAAAATATCAACAGTGTGATGATGGATTTGAAGTCTAGCACGTGAGACACAACCAACCCGAAATGAACTAACGAATCCTTTCAAGTGGTCCAAGGAACTCATCAATGAGGTGGATGAAACCAAGATACATGAACCTCTGGGTCTATCCTCTGGAATATGTTTTGATGTAGACAGAGGGAGACCTACAACTACTAAGGAAATGAGGTTTCCTTAACAGAAGCGTGAGGGGAACAACCAGAGATATGGAATAGTAATGGGACTGAGACACTGAATGGGAAACAGGGGCAAGAGAGTATAGGGGACTCAAACTTCCTTTGTTCAGAGTATGACGGCAGGGATGACCTGGAAGAAAATGATAGTGACTCATGGGGAGGGAATCATAGCTATGGAACAGGGGAGACGACTGCAATGGGAGATACCTGGGGAAATAACTGGAGTAGTGATATCCAGGGGATCCAAGGGAGACTCATTCCAGAGCACTCTAAACAAAGGTGACCCAATGGGGGGGAATATTACATAATGAGATACCATATGTAATATGTGGGAACCTAAAGGCACCGTTTGGGCATTCTTCATAGTTTAAGGAGCACGAAGAAGGGATAGAAGTATGCTCAATAAGATACTATATCATGGATTTTTGTCAATCCCAAGACATTAAATGATCAATAGTGTTTTCATATTTAGAGAGTATGAAAACAGGAAGAAGACTCCAATGGGGTCTCTTTTTCGTATAATAGTCTTCTAAGTCCGAAAAAGGATAAAAGTGTACAAAGCATAAATCTCTCATCCGAAATGGGCAGAGAGACTTATTTTCCATTGGTAGTCCAACCAGGTTAAAAAAAGGTTAAACCTATACTGATTGGACGGTCATTCAAATAATTTTAGGAGCATGAATGAAACCAAGTTTTCTCGGCGATCTTTTCTTTATGAGAGGAATGGAAAAGAGCTTAAATACAACCCATAAGTGAGATTTTTCGTAAGTTACGGTCCCAATGTCCGACAAAGAATAAAAGGATACAAATGGAAATGTTCCTAGATGGAAGGTGCCAGGGTGGTCCTTTTTTTTAAATAGTCTGCCTAGTTCGAAAAAGGAGATAAACGAGGCCACATAGATGCCCCTTCAAATACTTTAACGATCATGAAAGGAAGCAAGCGTTCTCAACAATCTTTTCATTCTTTTAGGAATCAGAAAAGACCTCAACAGAAACTCTTTAATGGTCAGTCAAGCAAGGAGGAAGTGTTCAATGTACCAAAAGGGATGATGTTGTGAACATGGCTAAATATGGATAACAAATAACAGTGGAACACTGGTGAGGCCTCCTTGCAGGATGGACAATGGTGGTAAAATAAGGCCAAGTTTGTAGTATGGATGGAGAGGAGGGCTCATGAACATGCCAATACATACAGGGTTTTATTTTTGTGGTGGCATGCAAATAGAGGTAACTCCAGGAAATGGCCAGAAAAAAGTAGGGAGGGAGGCGGTTTAGAAGGTCGTTTCTTCACTGGGGATATTTTTCACATTGGTGGCATCTTCCTATCCTTATAGAGGATTATCGATATGTGATCATGGACTACCGAGGAGATTCAGAGATGCCTAGACCTACGGGACAAGTCTGGGGATGTGACGGTACGTATACATGATGATATGTGGTTTCATTCATATATAGTTTACTAGAATAGTGGTAGTTAGATCATACATGTGATAGATATTGATAACATACTGTGTGCATGTGCAGATGTGGGACTGCACCCTCTAGAGAGGTATCGGTGGCACAGGGGCAGGGTGGAGGGGTTAGATCCACCCACTCGTGGGAATAGGAGGCGATGGAGTATTACATTGGACTCACTGTGGTTGGACGTGGAGCAACTATTGGAGGGGGTCACCAACGATGGGTAGCAATACCTAGACGATGATCTGATCACCGTGTGCTACAAATATCCTCCAGAGTGGATCTCTTTGATGAGGAGGATCGTAGTTTTTGCTGAGTATATCAGAGCGGTGGCACAGGGTGACATGCCGATGGAGGAGGAGAGCTCAAAGTAGGAGGACACTGAGGAGGACACCGATTTAGAGGAGGATGACTCATACTAGCAGCATGTGATGCTACCCCCGATGAATTTGAGCATGCAAAATTTTCTATGATATGTATTATCAGATGAGAAAGCTTGTTGAGATTCTCATTTTTATTGGACATGATTATGATATTTATTCACATGGATGCACCCTTTTGTATTTTTATGAATTTTTATGAGTCTCTTATTTATGATGATGAGTATGCTTATAGTATGTATATGACATATGCGTGCATAATTATATGATGATGCATGATGCAGTTAATTTCCTATATGTGATTATTGATGTGCCACTCTAGAATGTCATTAGCCATTTGGTCTGCTACACTATTGATACTTATGGGAACATGCATGAATGAAATGGATTTGAAATGTCTAAACAAGTGTCTAGTGCATAGGAACTTTCTAAAGAGGTAGGGATCACGTACCCAGTAGCAGTTATTCAACTGGGCAATAAGAAACTGGGAGTCTCGGAAGACATCAAGGCGACGAATACCCAAGTGAAAGGCGGCGGTCAAGAGACCAGCGACACCGTCGTACTCAGCCTAGTTTTTGGTAGCAATAACAATACACATTATGTCGATATGGATCAATTCATGTGATGGGGAGTAAATGACACATGCATCTAAGGCGAGATTTGGACACCATCTACTTGCACCGTCAGTGAAACCAACATAGAAAGGAGAGGTAGGATCCATCTGGAGCAACCAAGGAAACAAATTGTGAGACACATGGTAAAAACTATGTAAAAAATCAAATAAAAAAGATGATACAAGGGTATGCATGGTGGGTGACTTCAGGCGTAGAATCTCTTGAGGTAGATCCCATTACGAGGATTCTTCAAGAGGTGACCATCAAAGTCAGTGAGGATATTTTCCCCCTTGCCGAGACATCAGTGGATGACATAAGGGCCATACCACATGGATTCAAACTTCCCTTTTCTAGTCTTATCATGGGCTTGATCATAGACAAGGACAAGGTCCCCCTCGCTAAAGGTGCATGGGTGGATGTGGGAGTCATAATAGGACTTCAACCGGGGCTAAGCTGCTTCGATCATTTGGAGAGAAGAGCAACGGTCCTCATCACTTTTTTCAAGCATAAGTAGGCATTTTTCTAATGGTGAAGTATCAGGTACAATTTCGATGGCAAGGTGGAGTGAAGGAATCTGGAATTCAATGGGAAGAACTGATTCCACACCGTGGACTAAGTGAAATGGGGTAAAATAGGTGGTGGTTTTAGTTGATGTCCGGTAGGCCCAAAGGGCAAAAAAGAACAAGTGGTTCCAGTTGGTTTTGTGCTAGTCCACCATTCTTTGGAGCATGGTTTTGAGGATCTTGTTGACAACCTCAACTTTGTCATTGCTCTAAGGGTAATAAGCATAGGAGTATTGGTGTTCAAAATTCAATATGGCGGAGAGCTCTGTCCAAATAGTGTCCTCGAAGTGAGAACCGTGGTCTCGAACTAACTGGATGGGGACAACAAAATGAGCAATAATGTGGTTTAAAAATAATAGTGTCGCAGTATCAGCCTTACAATTGAAGGTAGGCATGACTTCAGCCCATTTGGTGAAGTAATAAACGGCCACAATTATGTATTTATGGTCATTGGTAAAAGGAGGGTTATAGTTCTGGAAGTCAATTGCCCATTTTTAGAAGGGACTGACCGTGACAACAGGATGTAGCAACGCAAGAGGAGTCCTTTCCTTTGGATAAAAGCATTGGCAATTGCGGCAGTGTTTAACTGCCTGGACGCAGTCAACAAAAATGGTGGGCCAGAAATAACTGGCGTGGAGGATCTTTTGAGAGGTATATAAACCAGAGAGGTGGCCACCACATGTTCCACTATGACACTCATTCAGAACTTTTTCATCTTCATCATGGGTGAGGAAATGGGGCAGTATGGTGTCTACAACACGGCGATACAAGGCATAATCTATAAGGAGATATCGAGTAGCTTGGTGCTGAATGTGATGACGATATTCATGGCTTAAATGGGGGCCATATTTCTATGTGCATAAGTAAAGGAGGATTCCCCCATACCATGGGTCTTTCATAGAGATGATGAATAAGAATTCATTAGGAATATTGATTGTGATAGGAGGTGAGGTAGACGATGATGGGAATTCTTCCATCAAGGAATCTAACACCAAAGCTTTAGTTCTTTTGGGTGTGATGAATTCCAAGTGATACTCTTGGAGAATGATAATTTTCTTGGAAACACGACCTTGGACAAGGTGGCGGCTCAAGAGATATCTCATGGGCTTGGAATCAACCACGACTCGAGTTCGAATAATGAGAATGTAATGACGTAGCATCTGCACCAAAAATATGACAATAACGGCCATATTCGCTTCGTGGGAATACTATAAGGGTAGTCCTTAAAGTTTCTAACTTACATAATAGATAACATGTTCTTTAATAGCATCATCTTCTTGGATGAGAATGTAATGACGTAGCATCTGCACTAAAAATACGACAATAAGGGCCATATTCGCTTCGTGGGAATACTATAAGGGTAGTCCTTAAAGTTTCTAACTTACATAATAGATAACATGTTCTTTAATAGCATCATCTTCTTGGACTAAGACTCTAGTGATAGCATTTTCAGATGCCGACACATAGAGGATAAACTCCTTGGTGAATTCAGGAGGAGACAACAATGGAGCGGAATTTAAATCTTGTTTCAACGCATCAAAAGTGGCTTGCGCATGCTCATCCCACACAAAAGGAATGTTGGTACAAAGAAAGCATAAGAATACATGGACATGATACGCAAAAGTTCCTCGGGGGGTAGTGAAAGTAGTTTTGTATTGATCTTCTTTGCGGATATGAATTTGGTTATAACTAGAAAAACCGTCCATTAAGGAAAAGACTTCATGACCAGCACAAGCGTCAATGATTTGGACAATAAACGAAGTGTGGAAGTTATCTTTGGGACAAGCAAAATTCAATTCATGAAAGTCAGTGCAGACACGAATGGTACTCTGTATTTTATTGACAGGAACAGGATTGGAAACTAAAGGGGTATACGCGATGGGGTATATGAAACCTGCTTTGCATAGTTTTCGATCTCGGGTTTGACGGCAAAGGCCTTTGATGGGTGAATAGGTCGTTTCTTTTGGTGAATGAGGGAAACATAAGGCCATGTGTCGATGTGGTATTCAATGATAGATGGATCAATCCAGGCATATCAGTATAGGACCAAGTGAAAATATCAAGAAATTCTTAAAACAGTGTTTTGTAGGAAGTGACTTCTTCATGAGAGCAAGAAGAACTGAGCTTAATATCCTCAACTATCCTATGTGTGGTTCAGATATAGACTTTAATGGTTCATGAAATGTTGGCTATGTTACCTTCTTCAAATGCGTCAGGTGTCGAGATTGGGTTTTTAAACCAATCGATACTTCCATGGATGAAGTATTTTGCTTTAAAAGAGAATTGGTCCGACGATGATGAAGGTTCATTGAGGATGAAGAAGGAGAGATAGTGCAAATCATCCCAAGGATATTTTGGATTCGAAAGAGATTCGAGGATCTATTCATCATTATGAAAGTAACGGGTGGACAGGTCATAAGGATCTTCCATGGAAGAGTAGGAAAATGGGCTAGTAGAAGTAGAGATCATGTAAATGGATTTATTAGTGTCCAAGGAAGAGGCAAGAGGGTGGATATCCTCAAGGATGATGATTTTGAAATCATGGGAGTGATTGCGAAGATCACTGAGGAGCGACTGGTACTCGGGAAATTTTGGCCAATGGTGTGAATAATGACCATATAGGCCACAAACTAAACATGGGTGGTTGGTTCAGAGTGATTTGTTTTTAACTACGGGTATGGTTGGTATGTTCACAACTGGAGCTTCTTCGACCTCGACTACTGTCAGCATATGGGTGGGAAGGAGTGGAAAAACGAGAAAATTTTATGTCGCATGGCCTTGGACATTGCATAAAGCACATGTAGGAGAAGGACATGATTATGTTGGGGATTAGGTCTCTTGACCCCAGTCTTCTTGGGAGTGGGGGAGCAGAAGTAGCGAGAGGAATAGTTGGTTGCGTACCAGGAGGGGGGTGTGACATTATCTCAATAGGTTGGACTAGTGTCAATACAATATGTGGTGTGTTCAAAATAGTTGGAATTGATGTCAAAGGAGTTCAGTAATGACAAAGCAATAACCAAAGACATGATGCCAAGGAAAACTTAGTGTAAGGTAAAGGAATAACAAAGGAAACGATGAAATGGCATGCATAATGATGTGGCATATGTGATGAGGCTAGAAATACACATGAGGTGATATCATGAAGTCAGTGTTGCAATCTAACATCATTATGTATGAATTGAGAAGGACTATTTATGCATATCTCTGTGTAAATGAATAATTGACTCCTTGTGTGTCTAAATCATGAATGGATTGATAGTTTGAATACATGTACAAATGAATCCACAAAGATAATTTGTAGATACGATGAAGGGATCAAGTCAAGTGAATTCTAATTGAGCTTGATTGATCAATCCTATGATCAATTAGAGTTGCAGTCAGCTTATTTAGAAAAAGTTGGACTGCTAATATTGTATCAAGAAAATAGATCGACAGCAGGAAAAGAATCTGCAAAGTAAATGTGTGTGGAAGATAACATTCCGGAGTGCCAAAGTGAAGTTGCTTATTTAGCAGAGGTTTGATAGCTAAGATCATATAAACAAAATCGATCGACAGCATGGAAACAATATGTAAATTAAATGTGCATGGAAGATAACATTCTGAAGTGCCAAAGTGAATTTCTGTGTTTGATAACTTATCAACGGAGGAGGAGCATTCCGCAAAGCGATTGACGGTTTACAGGAGCTGCAGAAAGAGATTTGCAGAAGCCCGTTTCAAAAAATTTGGGAGGCACATCCGCAATCTACAATGCGGAAGGTATCCAGAATCCACAGAGTGTGGAAGATGAATTACAGAAGCAATTTCAAGAAAAATTGAAATACAGACCCACAACCCACAATCCGCAATTATAGAAGAAAGTAATTTCCACTTGTGGAAAGGTTGTTACAGAAATATAATTGCGGAAAGCAATTTTTGAGAAAAGTCGAAATGCATACCTATAATCTGCAATTACAAAAGGAATAAGTTTTTTATTGCAGAAAGGTCGTTGCAGAAATATAATTGCAGAAGCAATTTTAGAGAAAATTTAAGTGCACATCCGTAATCCGCAACCCGCAACTACGAAAGGAATTAGTTCCCGCAAATTGAGGAAAGGTCATTGTGGAAATACAATTGTGGAAATCTAATTGCGGAAAGGTAATTGTGGAAAGGTAATTGTCTGCAATCTATAATTCGCAATTTCGGAAAGTTAATTGCGGAAAGGTAAATGCCTAAAATTCAATGCGAAAAGTTCTATAGCGGAAAGGAAACTGCAAGAGGATGTGACTGACAAATCTAAACAGAGTAAAAATGATAAAGAGAGATACACTATTTACTCTTTGGAAGAATGTGATTAACAAAGGGACGTGATTCTATGAAAAGACACAATGAACTTGTGTGATGGTTTGATGAAAGGGCATGATGATGGATAATATTTAAACAAAAGATCGATTTCATAGTAAGGTGTCTCTGGATTTTAGATCGATGTAGCAGCAAGTAAAACAGATACCAAGGGAGACATAAGCAGATCTGTAAGTTTGATAAAAACATACTAGATAGGTGGTAGGGTGGTACTAGGGCAAGCTATATGCCTGCAAGGGGGTCATAATCTCCTTCCAGTGGTAGCTGGTAAATAGGGTGTCACAACATCCTTTCAGCAGCTGATAAACAAGGGGGTCATAGCCTCCTTCCAGTAGTAGCTGGTAAATAGGGTGTAGAATCATCCTTTCAGTAGCAGCTGATAAAATAGGGGGTCGTAGACTCCTTCCAGTAGTAGCTGGTAAATAGGGTGTATAAGCATCCTTTCAGCAGCAGCTTGTAAAATAGGGGTTTGTATCCTCCTTCCAGTAGTTGTTGGTAAATAGGGTGTAGTACCATCCTTTTCTGTAGTAGCAGGAAGAAACTATTTGTAAATATAATTTTGCAGTAATAAGAAGTACTGGTGGTTTTCCCAATTGGGATTCCATGATAAATTTGATTTATGTGTGTCGTGTTGATCATGTGTGTTAATGAATAAATTAAAAGTGGTTTAAATTGTTAAAAAATTATCAATACTAATTCACCTCCCCCCTCTCAGTATTGTCCAATATTCCAACAATTGGTATCAGAGCAGGATCCTTCACTACAGTCTAAACCACTAGAAGGAAGATCCTAATAAAAACCACTATGGAGCAACAAGAAGGGATTCCACCCAAAAGAGCTCCGATACTTAATAAAGAATAATATTCATATTGGAGCATGAGAATGAGAGTGTACTTACAATCATTAGGATATGGTGTATGGAATGCAATAATCTTTGATTACATCCCACCAAAAAGAGTAAGGACTACATCTCAGAAAGAATTCAAGAAAAATAACTCAAGGTAAATAGAGGGCATACTTGATGGATTACCTCAACCTATCAAATAAAAGATAGGACCATGTCTCTCATCTAAGGAACTATGGATCAAATTGGAGAAACTTTACTTAGTTGAACAAAGATTAGAAGCAATATTTTCTCTTTTCAAGAATGAAAGTGATGGTGAAGAATCTTGCAGCCATAAGGAATATCAAAGGAGTAAAACCATATACAAGAAGAAAAACTTATTTTCCATGGAAGATAGTAAAGATGAAGAGATAAGTGAAAATGAAGAAAAATTATTCATGGAGACAGTAACTTCAGAAGATGATTCAGAAATGGAAGGAATGGTGGACCTAAAGGTAGAACTCATTAGTGCTCTTGAAGAATTGAAAAAGAGCAGAATGAAGAACAATTCTTTGGAAGAAAAGTTGTCAAAATTCCAAGAAGAGCAGAAATCAAAAGATAAAGGGTCAACTCAAATTATTATTGATTTAAATAACTATCTTCAAAAGGCCAAGAAGATTGAAGAGGACCTAGTAGTGCATCTCAAGAAGAGAATACAATATTCTGAAAAAACTTGAAAAAGAGATTATTCAACTTAGAAAAGGGGTTGATGAAGAATCTATCAAATCAAAGTTTGAGAACTGCTCAAGGACTTTAGATGAAATCCTAAGTGTCCAAATACCATCAAGCGATAAATCTGGATTAGGATTTGACAAAGAAAAGAAGCCAATATATTCCTCTTTCACAAACCAAGATGGAAATAAAAGAAGCTATGATGCTGCACTCAAGAGCCCAATTAAAAGAGAAGAAATTAATAAATTTGGTCCTCTCTTACAAGGAATAGATATGGTCCCTAGAAGACCAATGACAAGTAGATATCAGCAAACATTTTTGGGTCGTTGCTACTCCTATAATAATTTTGGACATAAATCCCTGAATTGCAATGGCATATGAAAAGTTTCATATATATAAGAAGAATATACCCAAGAAGCAGAAGAATTACAGCAAGACTAATTCCAATCATCAGAACTCTTCTCATCCTCCTAAGATGAAAAATTTTAGAAGACATGCAAACGAAAATAGCCATTACAAAGATTAAATATTCTATATAATGGCATTCCTTGGATATTTTCATTGTTGTCACAAGTTTGGTCACAAGGATATTGATTGTAGAACCAAAATAAAGTATCAAAGTTTGAGAAGCAAACAAGCTGACACAAACACTTAAAAATATAGAAGACCAATGAACAGGGTACCTCATGGAAAGATGTGGAGAAGGAAGCCAGATTACAAAGACTCGGGAGAAACACAAATTTCAAATATCAGTAAAGCTTCCAAAGATGATGATGAGAAAAACAATGCTATAGATAAAAATGAAATTGATTCTGAGGGAAAGCAAGGTGAAGATGTAAATCAATACACCAATGGAGATCAATATGATAATGGTAGATACCTTTTCTAAAAAGGTTCTCATGACCTAGAAGAGAACCCTGAAATTAGCATTAGAAGGGATCATTTACTCAGGGGGAGTTATTGTCAGAAAATTTAAATTGGTACTTGAAAAATATTAGTTGGAAAGAAGAAAGGAATTTCTTGAGGTTGCCATCAAAACAAGAAGAAGAAGAGTCATAAGAAATCATTGGTAAAATCCATCTTCCTCATAAACAAGAAGTGTAGAAGTGACAAATTAAAGACTTCGCTAGAGACCATCCATGTGACAAAGTGAAACAACATGAAAGTATTAAAGTACGTGATTCATGAAGACCACGAAGTATGTAACTAAGATAGTAGAAGTTATTTTTATGGCATTAAAAACTCCTTAAAAAGAAACAAGTTATATGATACAGAGAAATCTGGTATGGAAGGAAACTAAAGGTTGGCTGAAAAATATCAACACTAAAAATTATGATTATAAACTCCATCACAAAAAGAAGGATACTTTATGAAAAGTGAAGAAAACTTAATATTTTAAGTCTAAGAAAGACAGAAGCAGAATTGTGATGAAGGACCCGAAGAAGATACAGGTTAGCTGAATGAACCCAAAAAATAGATTGATTTAAAAAATCAGTCATAGAGCATCTGCTAGAACTAATCGAGTTACCTATTGAATATGATCACTTAGTAAGAAAACTAAGATACTATCTATCCATGTTTTATGGGAAGTATGAATAAAGCAATTACTTAATACAAATGGGAAGACTCACTATGAGAAGACTGAAGACACGGAAATGGCAGACTTTTGAAGGGAACAATTGGGATTCATGCACATATAAATTGATGAAGTTCTCATAGAAGTGCGTATATGAAATTGTAGCAAAGAATGTTGTTGAAACTGTATTGGAAATCTTTATGTTGAAATGTGGAAGGTGTAACCCATGGGTTCCAACCATGAACAATGGTTTCCTTATAAGTCTCCATCCAGGACAAATGTCTTCCAAATATCCTCGTAAACTACCTTGATATACATACAGGAAAATTTTTTATGAGTGACAAAGATGACATTGTGAGAAATCTTGTAAGTTGATGTGCAAAACAATGCATAGAAGTCCAACACTACTCACACATAGAAATTTATCTCTGGACAGTCATCGCATTGGTTTGAAGTAGCGAAAAAAAAACTCATCAATGGGATAGAAGGAAGCACTGTGATAGGGGGAGTCTATGAATTTATCATCTAGGTTATCATTCAAAGAACTTTTTGCAAGAAAGAAAATGTTAACCAGATCATAACATAGTGGTTAGTACCAAGTCAAGTTAAAAAAAAAAGACTGGAAAGGCATAACAAGTTATCCTTTGTCATTGTTGTCGAAGGGAGAGAATGTTTAGATATTTCCATCAATGCCAAAGGGGGAGAATGTTGAAAATAGTTGTCACTGATGTCAAAGGCGTTCACTAATGACAAAGGAATAACCAAATGCATGATGGCAGGGCAAAATCGGTGTAAGGTAAAGGAATAACAAAGGAAGTGATGACATGGAATGAATAATGATGTGGCATATGTGATGAGGCTGCAAAGACACATGAGGTGCTATCATGAAGTCATTGTTGCAATATAACAACGTTATGTTTGAATTGAGAAGGAATATTTATGCATATCTCTGTCTAAATGAATAATTGACTCGTTGTGTGTCTAAATCATTAATGGATTGATAGTTTAAATACCTCTACCAAATGAATCCACAAAGATAATGTGTAGATCCAGCGAGGGGATCAAGTTAGGTGAAGTTCGATTGAGCTTGATTGATCAATCCTTTGATCAATCAATGCAGAGTCGTGGATTTGCAATCATATTATTTAGCAGAAGTTGGACAGCTAAGATCATGTCAAGAAAATAGATCGAAGGCAAGGAAATAATCTGCGAAGTAAATTTGCGTGGAAGATAACATTCCAGACCACCAAAGTGAAGTTTATTATTTAGCAGAGCTTGGACGCCTAAGATCCTATCAATAAGATAGATCAGCGACAGGGAAAGAATATGCAAAGTAAATGTGCATGGAACATAACATTCCGGAGTGCCAAAGTGAAGTTTTGTGTTTGATAACTGATCAACAGACGAAGAGGATTCTGCAAAGCAATCGACGATTCATAGTAGTTGCGTAAAGAGATTTGCAGAATCCCATTTCGAAAAAAATGGGAGGCACATCTGCAATCTGCAATTCGCAATGTGGAAGGTATCCACAATCAGCAATCCACGGAGTGCGGAAGACGAATTGCGGAAGCAATTTTGAGAAAAATCGAAGTACATACCCACAATCCGCAATTGTGGAAGAAAGGAGTTTCTAATTGCGAAAAGGTCATTGCGCAAAGATAATTGTGGAAGCAATTTTTTAGAAAAGTCAAAATGCATACCCTCATTCTGCAATTGCAGAAGGATGAAGTTTCCGATTGCGGAAAGGTCGTTGCAAAAAGATAATTGTGGAAGCAATTTTTGAGAAAAGTCAAAGTGCACATACGCAGTCTGCAACCCACAATTGCGAAAGGAATGAGTTCCCACAAATTGCGGAAAGGTCGTTGTGGAAAGACAATTGCGGAAAGATAATTGCTGAAAGGTAATTGTCTGCAATCTGCAATTCACAATTTCAGAAAGTTAATTAAGGAAGGTAATTGCGGAACGATAAATGTGGAAAAGTCAATGCAAAAAGTTCTGTTGCAGAGAGATTATTTTGGAAAGGACGTTACGAAAAGGAAAATGTGGGAGGATGTGACTGATAAATATAAACAGAGTTAAAATGATAAATAGAGAGACACAATTTACCCTTTGGAAGAACGAGATTAACAAAGGGATGTGATTCTGTGAAAAGACACAATGAACTTGAGCGATGGTTTGATGAAAGGGCATGATGATGGATAATATTTAAACAGAAGATCAATTTGATAGTAAGGTGTCTCTGGAGTTCAGATCGATGTAGCAGCAAGTAAAATAGAGACCAAGGGAGACATAAGCAAATCTGGAAGTTTGATAAAAACATACTAGGGTGGTAGGGTGGTGCTAGGGTAGGCTATATGTCTGGAAGGGGGTCATAACCTCCTTCTAATGGTAGCTGGTAAATAGGGTGTCGCAACATCCTTTCAACTGTAGCTGATAAACTAGGGGGTCATATCATCCTTCCAGTAGTAGTTGGTAAATAGGGTGTATAAGTGTCCTTCCAGTAGTAGCTGATAAACTAGGGGGCCGTATTCTCCTTCCAGTAGTAGCTAGTAAATAGGGTGTAGAAGCATCCTTTCAGTAGCAGCTGATAAAACAAGGGGTCGTAGCCTCCTTCCAGTAGTTGCCGGTAAATAGGGTTTAATACCATCCTTGTATGTAGTAGCAGGAATAAACTATTTGTAAATATAATTTTGTAGTAGTAGGAAGTATTGGTGGTTTTCCCTATTGGGATTCCACGATAAATTTGTTTTATGTGTATCTTGTTGATCATGTGTGTTAATGAATAAATTAAAAGTGGTTTAAATTGTTAAAAAGTTATCAATATTGATTCACCCCCCCCCTCTCAGTATTGTCCAATATTCCAACATGTTGTCGGGGGGAGGGTGGGTGGATCAAGGTACCACACAGGAATACCCAAAGTGAAGCCCGGAAGGTTGAGAGTAGCCATGACTGGATTACTCACAATGCCAGAAGGTGGAAAGAGGAAGGGGATCGTGTGTACAGGGAATGAACCCCAATAATTCCTTGGGGTTTGTGGTTGGGGTTGCGAATGAGGTTGCGAAGAGGCCAAGATGTTACCAGATGTGATAGTGCACAAATCCAATATGTCAGTCGGTGAAGGAGGGGGTGGTAAGGTCAAAAAGGTGTCCATCAAAGGAGTGTTGGTAATGAGGCTCGGGACAATGGAAGATAGGGAAGGGATGGATATGTTTTCGATGGTAGTTTTGATTGTAGGGAGGACATATTCCAGAGTGGATGGTCCTTTAGGATCGTAATACGTCGGTTGGTGGATGGTCACAATATTACCATCATGGGGAACATCAAGAGTCGAAAGACGCTAGAGGCAACGGCTCGCATTGCATACATATAAGTATGTCCAAGGAGGAAGTTGT
Source organism: Pseudotsuga menziesii (assembly GCA_001517045.1). NCBI lineage: Eukaryota > Viridiplantae > Streptophyta > Pinopsida > Pinales > Pinaceae > Pseudotsuga > Pseudotsuga menziesii. The sequence goes on from LPNX010624046.1 coordinate 146,563, forward strand.
AATCAAGTTGGGAGTTGACAAACTCAATGTCAGTCAACAAGGTTTTTTCAGCCAACTCAATGAGGACATTCATGAGAAATCCTTGTGGTTGAGCAGAACGGCCATCGTAAGCTTGAAGGGCGATGGTGCAAGTTTGAAGGGTTGGGGATCCAAGTTTCTACCAAACAAAGGTTTACATAACACGGGTGGATTCACCCTCATTAATGAATGACCAAATTTTGAATCGTGACCAGAACCTGGAAGGTGACGAGTGATCGCATCTGGGTTCTCCTTGATCCAAGTCGAAAGTGATCAACCAGGAATAAGAGGGATCGACAGCACCTAAAGCGGGTTGCAAATATTTGCATTGTGAAGGACAAGTTTTGAGGACTTCCATAGCAGACATGGAAGAAGGAGAATGGGCCAAGTCATCAACTATACTATATTTAAACATGGCTCTAGCAGTGGGGTTGTTCACGATGCAACGCAAAGGGAACCGTGGGAATTTGGCATTCCCGTCCATGGGGGGTCTCAAAAAATGTAAAGACATATTGAGAGTAGTAGAGGTAGATTTCATGGATGGATTGACGATTGTCGTGGTGGAGGCATACTGGTTTCATCGATTCTATAAGCTGACATCATACGATAACATCATAAGGTGATGGACACCATGATCAATAGGTAGACCTGTAGGAGTGGGTGATGTGTTGTGTGGTACCAAGGTTTGGGTTGCAACCATCCCTTGATTTGGTAGTCAGTTTTGCAGCACCATAGGCGAAGGACCTTGTGGTGTTGGGTTTGGTTTTGTTGTAGTGGCCGCATTAGGTTCACAATGATTGCCATCTTGTAACAAGTGGTAAACACGGTTCATATGGGGGAACTATTGTGTATAATGGTCATAAGTGTCACAAATGGTTATTCCACAACTGAGCATTCTTCCCAGGTCTAGGGGGACGTTAGGGGGTTTTGTAGGGGGATTGGATTCATTTTTATTTGGAGGGTTGGGTTGTTAGCCACCTCCTTGAGGTTGGTTGTTTCCCTGTTTCTTACCTCTCTATCATCTTCCCTACCCTTGTTGGTTATTGGGGACGGGTTGATTAGGGAGGTTCTGCTGAGGGTAGACCTGTCCTTGGGGAACAGGAGGAGTCAGAGTCGTAGAAAGTGTAGGTTGCATAGGTTGTGGTTAATAGGCAGGAGCAGCTGGAGGGGATGAAAATATTCTCATCTAGCCATTACATGTGGGTACCAATCATTTTGGGCCATTAACATGGGGAACTAGTGTGGGATATGCATATGAAGGTGTGGCTCTGGACTGAGTCGCTACGCGTGAAAAATAAGGGGCATATCCTAGATGGTAAACACTATAGTTGCTACTGAAATGAGGTGGCATCGAAGGAGAGGTCATGTATAGGTGAGGGTGTTGATTAATAGAGCCAATGACTTCATCAGCAGCATGGGATTCCCCCGGCATATCTCGACGTGAGGAGTCAGCACGTGGAGCAGTGTTAACACCCAAAAATGGTTAACTACCTCATCTACCCCATTTCATGGCTCATTCGTCCATTTACCCACTATATTTCCTTGAAAATTCCACTAAAAGCCTCCAA
>LPNX010624062.1:3528-88976 GCA_001517045.1 Pseudotsuga menziesii
ACCTTACTAAACAGCAAAAGAAGCAGTTGGTTGTGAAGGCAGCAGACTTCACCTTCATTGCAGGATGTCTATACAAGTTAGGCCCGGATGAAGTTCTGCGCAGATGTGTGATGCCACATGAGAAAGACACTATTATCAAAGAGGCTCATTCAGGAACCGCAGGAGGACATTACGCAGGAAAACCGACTGCGCAGAAAATTCTAGATGCAGGTTTGTGGTGGCCTACACTGCACAAAGACACAAAGGACTTCTGCAGATGCTGCGATATCTGCCAAAGGGTAGGAAAACCCTCGCGCCGCGATGAAATGCCGCTACGACCGCAGGTCACACTGCGCGCATTCGACAAATGGGCTATTGATTTTGTGGGACCAATCAACCCACCCGGAAAGCGCATAGGTGCGAGATACATCATCACTGGAACAGAATACCTTACTAGATGGGCAGAAGCCAAGGCAGTGAGAAATTGTGATTCCGCTACAGCTGCACAGTTCCTTTTTGAAAACATCATCAGCAGGTTTGGATGCCCGGTAATTTTGATGAGCGATCAAGGCACACACTTCTTAAACAGCACTATTGAGGCATTGACAGAAGAATTCCAGATTCAGCACTATAAGAGTACCCCCTACCACCCACAAGCTAATGGAACGGTCGAGGCCTTCAATAAGATTTTAGAAAATGCTCTTACGAAGATCTGCAATAACCAAAGGAATGACTGGGACCTCAGAGTTAATGCTGTGCTGTGGGCATACAGGACCACATGCAAGAAACTTACAGGACACACACCTTTCAGCTTGGTATATGGCTAGGAGGCTGTTATGCCTATGGAGTATATTCTTCCTAGCTTAAGAGTCGCTCATATTACAGGGATGACTGACATAGCCACGGTCGAGGAATGGTTAGCACAGCTGCTTACCTTGGAAGAAGACAGGTTTATAGCCGGATTCCATCAGACAGTGCAGAAAGCACGAGAAAAAGCATGGCATGATAGACACATTAAGAATAATACTTTCCAGATCGGAGACCTAGTGCTCCTATATGACAACAAATTCCTGAAGTTTCCAGGGAAGTTCAAAACACATTGGCTGGGGCCATATCAGATACAGTGAGTCACGGAAGGAGGTGCTGTTCAACTCAGTCAGTTGAACGGGGAGCTTCTTCCCACATGGATTAATGGCAGTAGGCTTAAGATCTACAGTGACACCCCCCCCACCTCCCCGTCCTAGCATGAACAGTGTACAGAAGTGCAGATGCCCAGTGTAGTTGAAAGGAGGCATCGCACCAGGAACTAGTCTACACCGGCAGACAGTCTAGTTAGGAGGAATCGCACCAACGCGATTCAAAAAAAAAAAAAAAAATTTGCGCAGGTAACAAGGAGGTTGCATCGCAACAATATGACGTGTCACCATGCCACGTATCCAGATTGGCAACTCATAGTGGACCATCAAGTCATGGTATGATAGGCAGTTAAGAAGGAAATGACCGGTATCCAGTACCGTAGATTTGGCGGCAGGCCTCATTAGGTTTCTAGATTTGGCAAAATATCTGACAAGACTGGCACCTGAGCACGCACAATTCGAGGAGCGCGTGAGCAGATTTCTGCATTTATTGAGGATCGGAATGGCGGGCATGGTCTCATCCAGGTAATAATTGCGGCTGACGGGTTTTACCGGGATGACCGCCCCATCCAGGACGAGTGACTCGTCATAAATATAGGAACTACCCAGGTACGAGAGTCACATTTTGTAAACATCCGAGAGCCATATAGAGCAGTCCTGAGTATCCCCTGTAAAGTATTAGCCAATCCAGTTACAGAGTACAGTGACTTCCAGAGTTCGAAGCCACTGCACGCCCAGAATACTGAGACCTCGAGAAGGCATGTTGAGACATTTTGACCCCGGTCCTGGTGACCGTAGATCCGCCATGACGACTCCGCCCAGGGTTGTGAAACTAAGTACAGCACAAGTTAGACAGTCGCTAGGGATGAAGAGTCAAGCGCCAGAAGTAGACGTGGTCCCTAAAGTCTCCGCTAAGGAGAAGAAGAATGCCGAGCCGACCACTGAAGATAAGAAAGCAGAGCAGAAGACTGATGAGAAGAAATCTCCCGCTACAAGGAAGGTAAAAATCAGAAAAAGAAAGCAACGGGAGAAGTTCGTTGACCCATCTGATCAGCTAGCCGAAGAACAAAAGCTTCCTAAGGTAAAGAAACAACATATGGTTGTCATAGATCAGAGGCAGCGTGCATGCTTGGAGAGAGGTGCTGAGCAAGAAAAGGCAAAACAGCACCTTGAGGATCCAAGGCAGCCTATGGACCTGGACCACGTCGAAGAGAAGAGAAGTGGAAGAAGACTGCAAACCCAGCGGAGGGGAGACTTCCAGAACGAGGACAAAGGCTTGTCCTCAGAGCGGAGTTCATGGGTTGCTTCTTCTCCGTCCACAAGGCTCTAGATGGAAGAAAAGGTTTGAGGAGGCTGGAAGATACAGATTTTCCTTGTGATAAAAGTTCTAACCGACATAATGAGGAAAGGACGCCTGTGGAACACTTCTCAAACGCTAGAGCGCTCATAAAGCAGAAAGAGCGAAGAAGCGACACCATGACGAAGGGCACAAAGCATAAGAAAGCCCACCGAGCTATGTTACCAAAACTCCAGAAAGAGCGTGCCGAGGTGATGAAGAATGAAGTTGCAGAACTTCGGGGTAAGTTGCAGAAAACTTCGAAGGAGGCGAAGGAGAAGCTACAACAGGAGACACCTGCTGGTAGTGGCTCGGGGCGAGCCACAATTAAGTGTTAGGGGACTGTTGGAGCAGGATCCCGCAGTTACAGAAGAAGCTGCTAATTTTGGCGGAAAGAGAGAAGTTTAGCGGAAAAAGGACAGGGCAGAACTACGACGGTGTAGCACGTTTCCAGCTGGAGAGCAGAGCCGAAAACCATGACTTTTGGGATAGAAAAGTCAAGGAGGCAACGGTACCAGAGCGGCCGAGAGAAGAAAGCTCAACCACTGCATTGAAGGCAGCGGCGGAAGACAGGAGGGCTCAGAGACCCTCATAAAGAAGAAGGAGCAACGAGGCTCAAGCATTGAAGATGAAGGACAGAAAGAGAAGCGGTGCATAGTACCCATGGTCAGTGCCGGGAAGCATGGAAGACTGCAGAGAGCTGCAGTGTGACGGGAAGCGGCTACCTCAAGGACATAGAGGACCGACTGTCACTATTTAGGGTATGGATTTACTGTTGGGACAGGCCCACAGTGTTGTAATGGCACGACCTTCGGGCTGCCTATAAAAGCTTGCATTTTTGTATTGTAAAGGGTTGGTTGGGTAGCTAATCAATCAGTAGATAGTCGATCAGTTGATAGTCTTGTAGATTCAGGAATCAGACAGACAGACTGCGTTGTAACGATCCAGACACATAGTCGTCTGTGAGTCATTTGAGTCTGTATGTAATCATTTGCAGAGAGAACAGAGAGGGAAGGGATATAGAGAGAAGATCAGAGATCTAGGAGAAACTTTGCACTGCAACTGTAGTGCAACAAACTATGCTAAATTCACTCAAGATATATAATAGAAGCACAGTTTGGTGGACATAGCTCCCAGCCTGGGGGTGAACCACGTTAAATCTGCGTGTTATGTGTTGAATGGATGTGATTGTATTTGCTTATTGTTACCAGTTATTATGCATGTAATGATAGTGGCAGTAGATGAATGTATGTATTGTTTCATTCATAATATTGCAAAAGGCTAAGGATAAGTCGAAGTATTGCAGTAGGTTGTTTAAGGACTCTTTCACGTCTGTCACTAATTACCAGTTACTCACAATAGACTTCTGAGAAGTAGAGTGTCGCACATCGGCGCAATCAGCGTTAAGAGCGTAAATTCGCAGTGGTAAGATATCGCAGAGAGGCGATATCGCATCGGCAGAGGAGCTGCGATGCGAGATACTGCGAGCTGAGGGCTTAGCGTTGAGGAGAGGATGGGTGCTCCGCGGTGCGCAGAGATGCGGTAAGGATTGGAAGGCTGCGAGTAAGTGGAAGTTGTGCAACGTGAGAGGAAATCGAGCGACTGGTGCAGGGTTGAGCATCGCACGGGTGAAAGTGCTGCGAGTAGGAGGGGACGTGCGATGCGCAGAGCTAGTCGACCCAGTGACGCACAGGAGTAAGGGGAAAGAAGTAGGATGCGCAGGACCTGGTCCAAGACACTTGAGTCTTGGCCTACCCATTAGATTCACTTCGGGTGAGACTTCAGATCGCTTTGCGGTCTGTTGCCGAAAGGGCCAGTGAGTTTGGGGTGTTGTTGATTAATTATAGTAAACCCGGGTCTGCCCATGCAATCAACAGTTTGGTTGACATGGAAGAAATGAAAGAAAGATCTAAAAACACCGCAAGTATCTATATCCCAATTCTTAAGATATTCTAGTTTGCCCCTAGTGGTTTCAATAGTTTCTCCTATCAGGATGGTATCAAAAATTTCGACGTTTGTATCTAACAATTTTTCTTCTGTCCTCCGACCCGCAGCCTCAGGTTCTATATCATCTCTCACCCCTTCCACCTCCATTGAGTCAATTTTCGAATAATACTGAGGGAGTATCAAGGGCCTACCTTGTTCTATAGCACGGTCTCCTGGCTGGTCCAGGCTGGCACTCTGGATGTGGTTGGATATTTTTGCAGCTTTGAGGTTTCAGAAAAAAAAATCTTTGCAACTTCGTGTGGGCCTCTTTATAGCTTTTTACACAATATAACCTTTGCGCATCTCCTGGGAAGCTCACAATGTAGATTTACCTTTCGTGATATAAAACCATAGATCTATGGGGTTCTCAGTGCCACACCTATTCTTACTCCATGCGTATGCAGCATGACTGTTGATAGGGATCGACTTCCATCATGGCCGTCGATTTGAGTGGACCCCACCCCTCTTCATGTAGTGAGGTTTTATTTCCTCCCATGCTACTCCAGATCGCAAACTGAATTATAAATGCTGATCTACTTTTGCATGTACAAGCGCCATTGATCAAAACGGCCCATACCACTTTTCGCAATCCGTATTTGCATCTTCATCCTTGTAACTTTGAGATGCGAAATGGCCCTCAGTCGTAGATATTCATGGGCTCCAATCTGGATCATTGGACGTGTCTGAGCTTTAAACTATTTCGCAGATCTCCAAAGAGACTTTCGATCGGGCAGGTTCGCCGTGCAAAATGGCTTGACGTCATTGATCTGCTCTATGGTCATCTTCAACCTTCAATCGAGACTCCTCTTTAATGCCTCCAACGCGTCCACCATTTCCTCTCAGCTCTGCTTCCCCGCTCCACAGGCTATCTAGATGCTGAGAGTTACCCTCTGTATGCCATCAGCTCCTTTCGCTGCCTTCTCAACACTTCTTGACAGGGCCGAAGAACGCGAGTAACATTCATACCCAAAATTTAATTAAGTGTTAACAGCTTTTTTATAAGAACCTGTGAACTGAAAGGTATAATCTTAAAAACTTGTGTTAGTGTTTTTAATGACTTAGCAGCTGTAATTCTATCAGAATTAGAAAAAGACTTGCATTTTGCTGCTGCTAGATATACTGATGTTTATCTTTTGTCAAGTAGGGAAAGAAATTCTTGTGTGTGAACGGGGCTTACTTATCTTTCAACTAACTCAATTGGACTGTTGGTTCCTTACAGGTTTAGCACGTAAGCGTATGATCCAGTAGGGTGTTATTTAATTTCAAGTCGAGAAGATACTTCCCTAGCATGAATAAGATGCTAGTCTTAGAAATTTTTTTAATATGATGCTTATCTTCAAGGAGGTAAAGTTAATCTTTTTTGTCGTTATAAATCCATAATAAAATTATAACAAACTAAATTAGCATAGTTATAAAATGCTTTCTAGATACTATGCCGAAGGATAATCAAATTACAATTTGGTTTGAGTCCAAGAATATCATATACTTTTGTTGAAAGCAATTTTGATCTGGATTTTCACTAGGATGCATTTATAGTACTCTGTCTTTTGCTTAGTTGAAGCATACATTGGATTCTACTTTTGAGCATCATTAAAATGAATCATACACAAGAACTACTTCGTAGTTCCTAAACCACCATCCTAGCCTATTTTTGCTGGAAAAGAGTTACTCTAAAGCTCCTACGATCTAACATCCAAAGATGTATACCATTTTACCTTATCCTAGGTTTTTCGTTATATAATTTTCATGTTATATAAGGATGCACTCCTTATTCTTTTTATATGTATCTTTTACTTCAATAACTGAGTGTTATGACTAAAAATTCATGTAAGTTGATTAGTATACTTTTGAAATATCTATATACAAAGTCTTAGCACATGAAGTTAGCAAAAGAATCTATTTAAATTTGACATAGCCAATGGGTTACTTCATATCCTAAGATTATGATTTATAACCTATGTATCACTAATATCCACGGCAATGATATATATTATTGGCAATCATAAACAATGTATAGTTTATAATGATCGTTGGTTTGAATTTTCTAAAACATTGTGTTGCAGCGCTGACTATGGAACTTTACCCACGCTGGAGAAAATATTTCGAAGGACACGTGGGATGGTTCTATCCACACAAGGGTTGACTTATAACTCCAAAACCCTACTCATTTGTTTTGCAGAGCGAGGGTTCCTCCGTCTTGTTGGCCGAGCTTAGAGCTTGCGGCTCTTGGAGACCTGTAACCACCTCCAAGCTTGACTGCTTGCTTCCATATACAGCGATGTGACTGTCTTGAGAGAGATTATGAGGGGGTTCTTGGTCTTTTAAATATTATTGTGGTATACAGCGAAAGTAGAAACTGTTTTTTCTTAAGGTTTCGTGGACTGTGTTTGTCTTGATCCTGCAAGATGATTGACATAGCTTGTACAGGAGTCATAATTTATTTCGGTTGAGTTGTTTGCTCATTTCTTTCCAAGCTGTGACTCAACATCTTCTTATCTTCCAACACGGTGCCAAAACCCTCTAAGGTGGTCGTTTTACCTCAGCTTCATCCTAAAATAGAAACTTAATAGGTCAATACTAACTCTCATTTCATTTTTAGGTTAGTTTTTATAAAAGAGTTTTATAATTTTAAGTAAACTTATCATTTTGTTGAGTCAGTTCTCGACACTTCTCTTCGGCCTTTCCTCTACCTTGTTTCTCTTTGAATCTTTCCTTTTCCAATTCCTCGACCTGCTGCTCTAGTTTAACGAGCTCGGTATCCTTTAGGCCTATCTGGGACATTGATTTGGAGAGGGAGCTGGTGTCTACTTCTCTAGTCGCACCTGTGGACTGAATATCTTCTCTGTATTCCTGCTTTGAAGCTCACTTCATTGGTAGTCTAGCTTTTAACTCCGCTTCGCTATTCCTTAGGAGCTGGATATCTTCTTCCCATTGCCTCCCCTTTTATTCAAGATTCAGTAGCTTAGCCTTGCAATCAGTAAGCTCAGAAGTCAATGCCAGGAACTCATCAAACTTAAGGAAACAGGACTGGCTATACTGTCCAGGAAACTCGGGTATGACCGAGCAAGTACTTAAAATGAACAAAAGACTCAACAATGGCTCTAGGACGTATGCGTCGGTATCTATACCTAGGAACTGACTGGTCAGGGATATACACAATTGATTTTCTTCGCTGAACTGGTTGAGGTCAATAGGGTAAGATAGGTCAATGGGTTCACCATCAGGTTTAGAACAGGTCTTCAGAAAGGTTTCTTTACTTTCATCAGTGGATTCTCTAAAACAGCGTATAATGTCTTCTTGATAGTCTTGGGATATATGGATGAATTCATCTAAGATATGTAGGTATTTTTGGATGACAGAGGCTTGAACTAAGCAGAGGATTTTAGACTTAGACTTATTCATAATAACTCCCTCGGTGATAGAGAAATTATCTATGCACCACTTGACAAATTCAGGGCACTGGGGGGTTTGGTTGACAGGGAAGAAATGAAAGAAAGATCTAAAAACACCGCATGTATCTATATCCCAGTTCTTAAGATCTTCCAGTTTTCCCCTAGCGGTTTCAATAGTTTCTCCTATCAGGATGGTATCAAAAATTTCGACGTTTGTATCTAACAATTTTTCTTCTCTCCTCCAACCCGCGGCCTCAGGTTCTATATCATCTCTCACCCCTTCCACCTCCATTGAGTCAATTTTCGAATAATACTGAGGGAGTATCAAGGGCCTACCTTGTTCTATAGCACGGTCTCCTGGCTGGTCCAGGCTGGCACTCTGGATGTGGTTGGATATTTTTGTAGCTTTGAGGTTTCAGAAAAAACAAATCTTTGCAACTTCATCTGGGCCTCTTTATAGCTTTTTACACAATATAACCTTTGCGCATCTCCTGGGAAGCTCGCAATGTAGATTTACCTTTCGTGATCTAAAACCATAGATCTATGGGGTTCTCAGTGCCACACCTATTCTTACTCCATGCGTATGCAGCATGACCATTGATAGGGATCGACTTCCATCATGGCCGTCGATTTGAGCGGACCCCACCCCTCTTCACATAGTGAAGTTTTATTTCCTCCCGTGCTACTCCAGATCGCAAAATGAATTATAACTGCTGATCTATTTTTGCATGTACAAGCGCCATTGATCAAAACGGCCCGTACCACTTTTCGCAATCCTTATTTGCATCTTCATCCTTGTAACTTTGAGATGCGAAATGGCCCATAGTCGTAGATCTTCATGGGCTCCAATCTGGATCATTGGACGTGTCCGAGCTTTAAACTATTTCGCAGATCTGAAAAGCGACTTTCGATCGGGCAGGTTCGCCGTGCAAAATGGCTTGACGTCATTGATTTGCTCTATGGTCATCTTCAACCTTCGATCGAGACTCCTCTTTAACACCTCCAACGCGTCCAACATTTTCTCTCAGCTCCGCTTCCCCACTCCATAGGCTATCTAGATGCTGAGAGTTACCCTATGTATTCCATCAGCTCCTTTCGCTGCCTTCTCAACACTTCTTGACAGGGCCGAAGAACGCGAGTAACATTCATACCCAAAATTTAATTAAGTGTTAACAGCTTTTTTATAAGAACCTATAAACTGAAATGTGTAATCTTAAAAACTTGTGTTAGTGTTTGTAATGACTTAGCAGCTGTAATTCTATCAGAATTAGAAAAAGACTTGCATTTTGCTGCTGCTAGATATACTGATGTTTATCTTTTGTCAAGTAGGGAAAGAAATTCTTGTGTGTGAACGGGGCTTACTTAGCTTTCAACTAACTCAATTGGACTGTTGGTTCCTTACAGGTTTAGCACGTAAGCGTATGATCCAGTAGGGTGTTATTTAATTTCAAGTCGAGAAGATACTTCCCTAGCATGAATAAGATGCTAGTCTTAGAAAAAGTTTTAATATGATGTTTATCTTCAAGGAGGTAAAGTTAACCTTTTTTTGTCGTTACAAATCCATAGTAAAATTATAACAAACTGCATTAGCATAGTTATAAAATGCTTTCCAGATACTATGCCGAAGGAAAATCAAATTACTATTTGGTTTGAGTCCAAGAATATCATATACTTTTGTTGAAAGCAATTTTGATCTGGATTTTCACTAGGATGCATTTATAGTACTCCGGCTTTTGCTTAGTTGAAGCATACATTGGATTCTAGTTTTGAGCATCATTAAAATGAATCATACACAAGAACTACTTCGTAGTTCCTAAACCACCATCCTAGCCTATTTTTGCTGGAAAAGAGTTACTCTAAAACTCCTACGACCTAACATCCAAAGATGTATACCATTTTACCTTATCCTAGGTTTTTCGTTATATAATTTTCATGTTATATAATGATGTACTCCTTATTCTTTTTATATGTATCTTTTACTTCAAAAACTGAGTGTTATGACTAAAACTTCATGTAAGTTGATTAGTATACTTTTGAAATATCTATATACAAAGTCTTAGCACATGAAGTTAGCAAAAGAATCTATTTAAATTTGACATAGCCTATGGGTTACTTCATATCTTAAGATTATGATTTATAACCTATGTATCGCTAATCTCCATGGCAATGATATATATTATTGGCAATCATAAACAATGTATAGTTTATAATGATCGTTGGTTTGAATTTGTAAAACATTGTGTTGCAGCGCTGACTATGGAACTTTACCCACGCTGGAGAAAATATTTCGAAGGACACATGGGATGGTTTTAGCCACACAAGGGTTGACTTATAACTCCAAAACCCTACTCATTTGTTTTGTAGAGCGAGGGTTCCTCCATCTTGTTGGCCGAGCTGAGAGCTTGCGGCTCTTGGAGACCTGTAACCACCTCCAAGCTTGACTGCTTGCTTCCATATCCAACGATGTGACTGTCTTGAGAGAGATTATGAGGGGGTTCTTGGTCTTTTAAATATTATTGTGGTATACAGCGAAAGTAGAAACTGGATTTTCTTAAGGTTTCGTGGACTGTGTTTGTCTTGATCCTGCAAGATGATTGACATAGCTTGTACAGGAGTCATAATTTATTTCGGTTGAGTTGTTTGCTCATTTCTTTCCAGGCTATGACTCAACATCTTCTTATCTTCCAACATGGTGCCAAAACCCTCTAAGGTGGTCGTTTTACCTCAGCTTCATCCTAAAAGAGAAACTTAATAGGTCAATACTAACTCTCATTTCATTTTTAGGTTAGTTTTTATAATTTTTTTTTATAATTTTAAGTAAACTTATCATTTTGTTGAGTCAGTTCTCGACACTTCTCTTCGGCCTTTCCTCTACCTTGTTTCTCTTTGAATATTTCCTTTTCCAATTTCTCGACCTGCTGCTCTAGTTTAATGAGCTCGGTATTCTTTAGGCCTATCTGGGACATTGATTTGGAGAGGGAGCTGGTGTCTACTTCTCTAGTCACAATTGTGGACTGAATTTCCTTCTCTGTATTCCTGCTTTGAAGCTCACTTTCCTTCATTGCTAGTGTAGCTTTTAACTCCGCTTCGCTATTCCTTAGGAGCTGGATATCTTCTTCCCATTGCCTCCCCTTTTATTCAAGCTTCAGTAGCTTAGCCTTGCAATCAGTAAGCTCAGAATTCAATGCCAGGAACTCATCAAACTTAAGGAAACAGGACTGGCTAGACTGTCCAGGAAACTCGGGTACGACCGTGCAAGTACTTAAAATGAACAAAAGACTCAACAATGGCTCTAGGATGTACGCGTCGGTATCTAGACCTAGGAACTGACTGGTCAGGGATATACACAATTGAGTTTCTTCGTTGAACTAGTTGAGGTCAATAGGGTAAGATAGGTCAATGGGTTCACCATCAGGTTTAGAACAGGTCTTCAGGAAGGTTTCTTTACTTTCATCAGTGGATTCTCTAAAACAGCGTATAATGTATTCTTGATAGTCTTGGGATATATGGATGAATTCATCTAATATATCTAGGTATTTTTGGATGACAGAGGCTTGAACTAAGCAGAGGATTTTAGACTTAGACTTATTCATAATAACTCCCTCGGTGATAGAGAAATTATCTACGCACCACTCGACAAATTCAGGGCACTGGGGGGTTTGGTTGACAGGAAAGAAATGAAAGAAAGATCTAAAAACACCGCAGGTATCTATATCCCAGTTCTTAAGATCTTCCAGTTTGCCCCTAGCGATTTCAATAGTTTCTCCTATCAGGATGGTATCAAAAATTTCGACGTTTGTATCTAACAATTTTTCTTCCATCCTCCGACCCGCGGCCTCAGGTTCTATATCATCTCTCACCCCTTCCACCTCCATTGAGTCAATTTTCGAATAATACTGAGGGAGTATCAAGGGCCTACCTTTTTCTATAGCACGGTCTCCTGGCTGGTCCAGGCTGGCACTCTGGATGTGGTTGGATATTTTTGCAGCTTTGAGGTTTCAGAAAAAACAAATATTTGCAACTTCGTGTGGGCCTCTTTATAGATTTTTACACAATATAACCTTTGGGCATCTCCTGGGAAGCTCGCAATGTAGATTTACCTTTCGTGATCTAAAACCATAGATCTATGGGGTTCTCAGTGCCACACCTATTCTTACTCCATGTGTATGCAGCATGACCGTTGATAGGGATCAACTTCCATCGTGGCCATCGATTTGAGCAGACCCCACCCCTATTCACATAGTGAGGTTTTATTTCCTGCCGTGCTACTCCAGATCGCAAAATGAATTATAACTGCTGATCTAATTTTGCATGTACAAGCGCCGTTGATCAAAACGACCCGTACCAATTTTCACAATCCTTATTTACATCTTCATCATTGTAACTTTGAGATGCGAAATGGCCCTCAGTCGTAGATCTTCATGGGCTCCAATCTGGATCATTGGACGTGTTCGAGCTTTAAACTATTTCGCAGATCTGAAAAGCGACTTTCGATCGGGCAGGTTCGTCGTGAAAAATGGCTTGACGTCATTGATCTGCTCTATGGTCATCTTCAACCTTCGATCGAGACTCCTCTTTAACGCCTCCAACGCGTCCAACATTTCCTCTCAGCTCTACTTCCCCGCTCCACAGGCTATCTAGATGCTGAGAGTTACCCTATGTATGCCATCAACTCCTTTCGCTGCCTTCTCAACACTTCTTGACAAGGCCGAAGAACGCGAGTAACATTCATACCCAAAATTTAATTAAGTGTTAACAGCTTTTTTATAAGAACCTATAAACTGAAAGGTGTAATCTTAAAAACTTATCTTAGTGTTGTTAATGACTTAGCAGCTGTAATTCTATCAGAATTAGAAAAAGACTTGCATTTTGCTGCTGCTAGATATACTGATGTTTATCTTTTGTCAAGTAGGGAAAGAAATTCTTGTGTGTGAACGGGGCTTACTTAGCTTTCAACTAACTCAATTGGACTGTTGGTTCCTTATAGGTTTAGCACGTAAGCGTATGATCCAGTAGGGTGTTATTTAATTTCAAGTCGAGAAGATACTTCCCTAGCATGAATAAGATGCTAGTCTTAGAAATTTTTTTAATATGATGCTTATCTTCAAGGAGGTAAAGTTAATCTTTTTTTGTCGTTACAAATCCATAGTAAAATTATAACAAACTGCATCAGCATAGTTATAAAATTCTTTCCAGATACTATGCCAAAGGAAAATCAAATTACTATTTGGTTTGAGTCCAAGAATATCATATACTTTTGTTGAAAGCAATTTTGATCTGGATTTTCAGTAGGATGCATTCATAGTACTCCGTCTTTTTCTTAGTTGAAGCATACATTGGATTCTAGTTTTGAGCATCATTAAAATGAATCATACACAAGAACTACTTCGTAGTTCCTAAACCACCATCCTAGCCTATTTTTGCTGGAAAAGAGTTACTCTAAAACTCCTACGACCTAACATCCCAAGATGTATACCATTTTACCTTATCCTAGGTTTTTCGTTATATAATTTTCATGTTATATAAGGATGTACTCCTTATTCTTTTTATATGTATCTTTTACTTCAAAAACTTAGTGTTATGACTAAAAATTCATGTAAGTTGATTAGTATACTTTTGAAATATCTATATACAAAGTCTTAGCACATGAAGTTAGCAAAATAATCTATTTAAATTTGACATACCCTATGGGTTACTTCATATCTTAAGATTATGATTTATAACCTATGTATCACTAATCTCCATGGCAATGATATATATTATTGGCAATCATAAACAATGTATAGTTTATAATGATCGTTGGTTTGAATTTGTAAAACATTGTGTTGCAGCGCTGACTATGGAACTTTACCCACGCTGGAGAAAATATTTTGAAGGACACGTGGGATGGTTTTATCCACACAAGGGTTGAATTATAACTCCAAAACCCTACTCATTTGTTTTGCAGAGTGAGGGTTCCTCCGTCTTGTTGGTCGAGCTGAGAGCTTGCGGCTCTTGGAGACCTGTAACCACCTCCAAGCTTGACTGCTTGCTTCCATATCCAACGCTGTGACTGTCTTGAGAGAGATTATGAGGGGGTTCTTGGTCTTTTAAATATTATTGTGGTATACAGCGAAAGTAGAAACTTGTTTTTCTTAAGGTTTCGTGGACTGTGTTTGTCTTGATCCTACAAGATGATTGACATAGCTTGTACAGGAGTCATAATTTATTTCGGTTGAGTTGTTTGCTCATTTCTTTCCAGGCTGTGACTCAACACCTTCTTATCTTCCAACACGGTGCCAAAACCCTCTAAGGTGGTCGTTTTACCTTAGCTTCATCCTAAAAGAGAAACTTAATAGGTCAATACTAACTCTCATTTCATTTTTAGGTTAGTTTTTATAAAAAAGTTTTATAATTTTAAGTAAGCTTTGTAATCGTAAAAAGGTTTGTAACTTGCAGGTTCTTCTCCCGGATCTGGAGGTGGAAACGAGCTTACTCCTTCAATGTTCCACTTGAGAAAACATTTGGTAAGCCTTGGTTGCAAACGAGGGTTTCTTCCTGCAATTTGCTATGGTGGTTGGAAGATAGGTTCTTTGTGGTTGGTTAAATCATAGCTTTGGTTTACAAGCTAGCTTGCTGTTTCTTGTTTGCTTGAATTCTGTAAGAGTTCAAAACCCTTAGAGGGTTTGAACTCTTACTGAATGCTATGGCTGGGGTCGATGTCTCACTAATTACTCAAAGCAATTATGCATGTACAACTCAAGACAAGCTCTGGAGTTCCACAATTGCTACAAAGCTCTGCTCAGTAGCCTCAAAACCACTCTGAGCAAACAAAAACAGTTTTCTATAGAACATTCGGGATTCAAAGTCCAAAACGTTTCCATTATCAAAGAAAAAATAACAACCGTACTCAGGATTTAATTGAATTACAGAACATCTAGCTGACACCTATGATGTCTGATACGCCTCCAATGCTGGAGGAGCCGATATCAAAACCTACGTCACTGGAACATAGCCCAATCAACAATCAAATAAATAATATTAAAATAATTCTATTTAATATAAATTTTAAAAACTTTAAAAAACTTTACAACCAAGAAAAATTAAACAATGTACGGTTGGTTGGATTAATAGACATAACCAATCCATATATATCATCGCTTGTGGTGACATAACAAGGGTTAAGAGCAACACAACCAAATTTGAGAAACATGCAAGATGATTGACATAGCTTGTATAGGAGTCATTCTTTATTTCGGTTGAGTTGTTTGCTCATTTATTTCCAGGCTATGACTCAGCGTCTTCTTGTCTTCCAACACGGTGCCAAAACCCTCTAAGGTGGTCATTTTACCTCAGCTTCATCTCGAAAGAGAAACTTAACAGGTCAATACTTACTCTCATTTCATTTTTAGGTTAGTTTTTATAAAAAGGTTTTATAATTTTAAGTAATCTTTGTAATCATAAAATGGTTTGTAACTTGCAGGTTCTTCTCCCGGATCTGGAGGTGGAAACAAGCTTACTCCTTTAATGTTCCACTTGAGCATACATTTGGTAAGCCCCGGTTGCAAATGAGGGTTTCTTCCTGCAATTTGTTGTGGTGGTTGGAAGATAGGTTCTTTGTGGTTGGTTAAATCACAGCTTTGGTTTACAATCTAGCTTGTTGTTTCTTGTTTGCTTGAATTCTGTAAGAGTTCAAAACCCTTAGAGGGTACTTTGTGTAGGGAGGGAGAAGGCTATAGTAGCCGTGATAAAAAAAATTGGTTTTTATGTCTCTGCCTTTACGGTTTGAACAATGTAAACTTCTTTTGCTTCTTTTGATAGAGCTCAGCTCTAAGCCCTATGAGGCTGTCGACCTTTGTTTGGTTAATTTTTAGTTTTTAAAATAGATTTTTAAAGGAAAAGAAAGATTGTTAATCAGTCAAGACTTGTCAATGGATTAAGGGTTTTTACCTGTCGGTAATGTATGGTTACTATTTGATATATATTATTTTGTTTTAGCTAAGATTGGACAGACCTGAGTCTTAACCTAGAATTCTAAAGGCAATAAGCCATTTCTTCCTAAATGATTTTTGTTTTTAATAATTTGTTATAGTATTATTTTTTATTATTATCATGTAATGATTTATAGTGCAATGTAATTATGGGAATTTTACAGTGTTAAGAGTACTATTATCACTCTATTTTGGCTCCTAAGGGTTGATATTTAAATATAGCCTAGAGTTCGATAAAGAATAAATTTTACATGGTAATTTCTTAACTTTGTTTTATTAATTTTCCTTCAATGATTTTTTTTTTACAGCTATTACGATTTTTATAAAGGAAAGGTTTACAGTAAATACTGCAGGCTTGAGAATAAGGTTAAGTTTATCTTTCAATAACCTAGATAGTTTCCTTGAGGTTACAATAGAAACTGCTACTTTAATACAAAGATAATTATTGTCTGGAAATAAATTATTATAAGATTTTATTGAAAACTATCTAAACCTAAACCCTAAGTGATAGCTTGTTTACTATTTGTTATCCACCCAAACGGCACTTCTCCGTCCGAGTGCCGACATTTCCTATGTTGGCACACAAAAGGACATTTATGGATTGAAGGTTGCCTAAAACAATATAGATGGGCATGTTATGAAATACATTCATTATCCATCTAGCTTGCCATTTTTACCTTTGAACATGTCAATTGCTATACGCACCTTTACCTATATGCAACCCACGTACATACGCGACTTTTCATATAGCATGTCACGTACTGTACGCGAGTATTTGTAATTGCAACCCATGTACAGATCTGTACACGGGCTTCCTTTCGAGCAACTCGCGTGTCATATGCGGGTTGCCAGTATCAATACCCACGTACACTTTCCTTTGACATTAAAAATAATAAATCGTGATTATTCAAGATTTGTTAAGCCCTTAACTATAACCATCTTAACTGTCTCAACCTCCTCAACCCTTGAAACTGCCTTATTTCACTAAGTATAAATAAAGGCCTTGGGGAGGGTATTAATCAATCATACTTGGAAGCAAAGTTATGCTGGTGGTGTTTATTCAGAAGTCTTTGGAGCAGCGGAACTCAGAATCCTTTGGTTGCAGAGGATTCCTTGTCTCAGGCATTGGGTTGTAATCTTAACTCAATCACTATTGTTAATAAAGAGAATACTTCTTCCAAATGTGTTTTGAATGTCTTTCATGTATCATGGTTTGATGAATATTTATGATTAAGCACTCTATATATTGTTTATCTAACATGCCCTATATACATGTATAAGCTTGCACTTGGAGGATTTGCTCTTTACAAGTGAAGGAGAAACATCCCTGAAAGCTTTGGAGGAGAAGCAGAGCGGAAGAGGAAAAAGGTAGGATCAACCGTCGTGAATCAGGTGAGTTCTGTTGTACAGGAATAAACACCTTAAAACCAAAGGTTTGGGGTTACCAAAATACTCTTAAAACTTGCAGGCAATCAACTTTAGAGTACAGAAAGGAAACAAGAAGATAGGATAGACTCACCCGATTCACGATGGTTGATCCTAGCTTCATCTTCTTTCACTTTGCTTCTCCTCCAAAGCTTTCAGGGATGTTTCTGCTTCACTTGTAAAGAGAAAATACTCCAAGTGCAAGCTTATACATTTATAGAGGGCAGGTTAGATAAAAAATATATAGAGTGCTTAATCATAAATATTCATCAAACCATGATACATGAAAGACATTCAAAACACATTTGGAAGAAGGATTATCTTTATTAACAATAGTGAATGAGTTAAGATTACAACCCAATGCCTGAGAAAAGGAATCCTCTACAACCAAAGGATTCTGAGTTCCGTTGCTCCAAATACTTCTGAATAAACACCACCAGCATAACTTTGCTTCCAAGTATGATTGATTAATACCCTCCCCAAGGCATTTATTTATACTTAGTGAAATAAGGAAGTTTCAAGGGTTGAGGAGGTTGAGACAGTTAATATGGTTATAGTTAAGGGCTTAACAAATCTTGAATAATCACGATTTATTATTTTTAATGTCAAAGGAAAGTGTACGCGGGTATTGATACTGGAAACCCGCATATGACACGCGAGTTTCTCTAAGGGAAGCCCGTGTACAGATCTGTACACGGGTTGCAATTACAAATACTCGCGTAGAGTATGTGACATGCTATAGGAAATGTCGCGTATGTACGCGGGTTGCATATAGGTAAAGGAGCGTATAGCAATTGACATGTTCAAAGGTAAAAATGTCAAGCTGGATGGATAATGAATGTATTTCATAACATGCCCATCTATAGTGTTTTAGGCAACCTTCAATCCATAAATGTCCTTTTGTGTGCCAACATAGGAAATGTCGACACTCGGACGAAGAAGTGCCATTTGGGTGGATAACAGATGCCCCCTAATGTGTGAGGTCAGAGGGAAGCGATGGCCGAAATACATTATAATCTTTATCTTTGGAGAACTCAAAAATCCAATGGAGCAGAGGTAGTACCTGAAACAAATACATAATAATGTCATATACAAAGTCATATATGAGGATGCTATGTTCAATATACTGGAACACTATCTCCTTTACAATATTTGAGTACATTATATGATACGGGTACAATACCACGTATATTACAAAGGTGGATCGAAGCCACAATATACAATAATGATGAGTCTTCAAAGATCTGGAAGCTGTACATAAATGGAACATATTCTTGCACAACTTAGTCCATAGGTGACAGAGTTTCGGGCTCAGCTACCCTGCCCATGCGTATGAGTCAGGCTTGCAACTGTCCCCTCAGACTGTTGGTATAGCTAAGGTAGCCTTTAGTCTCTTGACATTTAGGGTTCATACCTAGGTAAACCAAAATATTGTTTCTGGTTCACCTTGGACGGGCTTGGAAGGTAACCCTTGTTTTAAGTGTGGGAGGCTAGTGGGTGATTCCTCCTCTTGTGCCTAAGAACCACTTCAAGGACACCAAGTAATCGTTCTTCAGCTTTCTTTGGGAAAGCATATATTTCACCCTTGTTGACTGTTTGAGGGTTTAGGAATTTTTTATAGTGTATGCTCTATGGTTTTGTATGTGTTTAGTTGGCCTTAGGGTTTGATTTGTTAAATTTTCAATTGTGGAGGACCAAACTATAAGAAGGTCAAGAAGGTTGCAAAACTTTCCTCCTCTCGTCACATTGGAACCTCCACCTCCACCCCAAAGGTGGAGATTGGGCACAGACTGTTCATTTGAACCGGTAGGAGTAAGTGAAGTTCTAGGTGAACCATCACTTATAGCTAACCATCTTAATCTTGATATATTTGAGATAGAATACTTGTAGAATGATGAGTTTGCAAGGAATTTTAACACACCCTTGACTGATTTAAATGATCTTATGATCATTCAGGTTAGAACTTTTGATTCACCTATTTTAGGTGTCCCTATGGGTAGAATTATGTCTTCTGCGGGAGAAAGTTCTTTTGTTTTCACCTCAGCTGTTCCAGCTGAAGGGGTACTACCTCCCCCAGTAAGTGCCCCTACATCTAGCATACCTTCTACGCCTTTGACTGTAGAAAGCCGGGTGGTCCAACCACCAGTTCACTCAAACTTAGCAGGTACTTCTGGTGATATGGTTACTGGGATTCCTAGTATACCTATTGTTCCTTCCTCCTTCACATACACTACCCAGAGTGGTCCGGTAGGATCCTTGGCTTTCGTCCAAGGATTTCCTTGGAATGGGGGGCACATTCCCCCATCCACTCCATGCGTGTAATGGTGTGCAGAGTATTAATGGATTAGTACTGTAAACTGATACTGAATGAGCAGAGCAGCAGAGCAGAGGAACTGAAGAATGTGCTGAACAGTTGAACAGAACAGAGGAGCAGAGAGCCGATGTCGAACACGGCAGAGTGGTTTGGTAAGCAGAGACATCTCTGTATTGTTGCATTTTGATTCTATTGGAAAGTCTAGCAAATAAGGGAGGTAGGGAGGTGCTAGGGGAGACTTTATGTCTCTGTCTGCAAGTGGGTGCTTGTAGAGATTGAAGATTGGTGTCTTCACTCAGTTGGTGCTGGGTCACAGTGGGAGTTGATGCTCTCAGCAAGTTGGTGCTTGCATTTAGAGGTTGCAGCCTCTTTGAGTCAATGCTCAAATAAGAAGTGATGTACAGCCATTAAAGCCTTTGACAACATAAGAAGAAGATGTTTTTTCCCTTATGGGTTTCCTCGTGAAATATCTGTGTATCATATATGTGATTAAATGTTGTGATTGAATGATGTGTATTATGTTATCTGCTCTTATGTTTATTACTCTGAATTCATAGCAAAGATTGACTGCCATAAAGTTTATTGATTCTAAGTTAAAAAGAAGTGTATTGTAACAAATCTTAACTAACCAATTCACCCCCCCCTCTCAGTTAGTTTATACCTGTAACAATTGGTATCAGAGCAATGTTCCTTTTGGTTAAGGTAGATCCTGAAGAGTTAAAATGGCTAGTCAAGATGGATCAATAAAAAAAGCACCCATATTTGATGGTAAAAATTTTGCTTTCTGGAAGGTTAGGCTGAGAACATACTTAATGTCCCTAGGTGCTGATGTTTGGGAAGTAGTAGAGACTGGGTATGCAAAACCTGTTTTGCTAGCATCCAAAGATGATAAGCTAGAGTTTACTTTCAATGCAAAAGCAATGAATGCTATTTTGAGTGGTCTTGCTGAAACTGAATTTGTAAAAGTAATGCATCTTAAATCTGCCAAAGAAATGTGGGATAAGCTTATTAGCAACTATGAAGGAAATGAGAAAGTTAAATATGCCAAATTGCAGATTCATAGGCTAAGATTTGAACAACTAAAAATGAATGAAGATGAAAGTATTAGTAAATTTTTCCTGAGAGTTGATGAGTTAGTAAATGCTACGAGAGCTCTTGGTGAAAAAATAAGTGATGATGATACCTTCCTTATTCATAAAATCTTGAGATCTCTGCCTGACAGATTCAACCCTAAAGTCTCAGCTATAGAAGAAATGAGTGATCTTAAAACGTTATCTCTTGACCAATTACTAGGAATTTTGACAGCCTATGAAATGAGGATTAGTAAAGACCAAAACACATCCAGAGAAGCCTCTTTTAAAGCTGAAAAGAGTATAGAGGCAGATGTGGATGAAATAGAAGCAAAATTTGTGAGAAGACTGAAAACGGGATCAGGGAAATACAAAGGCAAACTGCCTTTCAAATGTTTTAACTGTGGTAAAACAGGACACTTTGCTACTAAATGCCCTTATATGAGGAAAGAGTAGAGTTCTGCAGATGAAGAGAAATTTCTAAAGAAGAGGTATAGTAAAGAAAACAAGTACAAGAAGAAAAGTCTATGTGTGGATGATGATGAATCCACAGAAAATTCAGAAAGTGAATCCTCCCATGAAGACAAAGAGAATGGTTTCATGCTTATGGCTGTAAAGGTTCTAGAGATGAGCTGTACAAAGATGAATGATGAAGATGCCATTGTGGACATGGAGGGAGAGCTGATGAGTGCTCTAGAGGAGATTGATAGAATAAGAATAAAGAAAAGAAAAGAAAAACAGCTATTAATCCAGTATGAAACCAATGGAAAAGACATCCCTCTAATAAAGCTAGAGCTGGAAGAGGCAAAGAAAATTGAAGAGGCTCTGAAACAACAGCTAGCTGAAAGCAACACCAGGTGTGAACATCTAGAGAAAGAAGTGGTAATTGTTAAGAAGGATTTAGAAAAATTTCAAGCCTTATATCATCAGAATATATCTAGTATCAAATCTTCAGAAGAGCTAAATAACATTCTAAACAGATAGAGGTCACCTCAAATTAAGTTTGGTCTAGGCTATGATCAAGGTGCAAGTAGCAGTGATTCAGAAAGCAAAGAATCATCAAACTTGATTAATTTTCAGAACAGCAAGTAGGAAGAAATCCCCAGAATAATAAACATTGAAGCATGCAAAGACAATAATAAAAATCAATCAAAGAGTGATAAAAAGCAAGAGAATACCGATCTAAATAGCAAATCGGTACAGTCAAGAGTTCATGAAAAAGAGCCATATAACAGAATCAAGTATGCAGATTAGAATTACAATTATGAGCATCATAACTCAATACATTACTTTTCTAGAAATCCACCAAGAGTTAGGTATGCTAATTTCTTCAATGGTTATTGTTTCTGTTGTTCTAACTTTGGGCACATAGCTACCAATTGTTTTTACAATTTCAGAAACATTCAGAGAAGGATGTCAAATAACAAACATGTGATACATCAATCAGTGTATAATCATATGGGTCATGTACCTTAATCAGCTATTAAAAGAAGAACGCAAAACAGAAATACTAACCCGTTTGACCTTCTATACAACGAAACAGAATGTTACATATGTCACAACTTTGGGCATAAAGCTACATAATGTAACTTGAAAGAGAACAAAACAGAACCAAAAATGAAATATACAGCTGAACGAAATGTATGGAGGAAGAAAGAGAGTTCTCATTGTAATCTCGTGCTCTCAGTTCAGAAACAGAAGAATCCTTGGTACATTGATAGTGGATGTTCAAAACATATGTTAGGAGATAAAGAGAAGTTTATTTGTATGTCAGAGCAGAAATCTGGGAATGTAACATTTGGAAATGATGCACCAGGAAAGATCAGAGGCAAGGGAATGGTTAGTCTTAGCAATGGTAAAGGAAAGGCTCGAGATGTGTTATTTGTAGATGGGTTGAAGCACAACCTTCTCAGTGTGAGTCAAATGTGTGACAAAGGGTGTGAAATCTTGTTCACTGCTAAAGATTGTAAAATTAAAAATGCTTCCTCAGGAAAACTGGTTGCCAAAGGAATAAGAACCGAGAATAATGTTTACATTTTAAAAGAAGAAAAAGAAGAGTGTTATCTCAGCAAATATGATGAAAGTTGGCTGTGGAACAAAAGACTGGGACATCTACATTTTGATCATTTAATAAAACTCAAAAACAGAGCAACACTAAGGGACTTTCCAGAAATATCTAAACCACGTGATGAAGTGTGTAAATCTTGTCAGAAAGGGAAGTTAACCAGAACACAATTTAATTCAAAGAGTATTCCTTCCACAAATAAGCCTCTTCAACTAGTCCATCTGGATCTGTGTGGCCCATCAAGGAAAGAAGGTACAGGTAAGGAGAACTATTTCATGCTCGTGATTGATGACTATTCCAGACTAACATGGGTTGCATTCCTTAAAGAGAAGTCTGAAGCATTTTCTAAATTCAAGATATTTAAAGCCCTGACTGAAAATTAGACTGGAAGAAAGATTAAAGCTATCATATCTGACAGAGGAGGAGAGTTCAGTTCAAGACAGTTCAAAGAATTCTGTGATGAGCATGGCATCAAGAAAGAATATACAATTGCAGGAACTCCTCAGCAAAATGGAGTGGTAGAAAGACAAAACAGAACAGTCCAAGAGATGGCCAGATTAATGATGAAGGAAAAGGATATCTCTCAAGGCTTTTGGGTGGAAGCTATTCATACAGCTGTGCACATTCTTAACAAAGCTCATTTGAGACCAAACAGTGACAAAACACCATATCATTTATGGTTTGGAAGACCTGCAACCATTAAACATTTCAGAGTTTTTGGGAGTAAATGTTATATCAAGAATAATGATGAAAATTTGGGCAAGTATGATGACAGAGCAGATGAAGGAATATTTTTAGGATATGCTACAGAAAGCAAAGGCTATAGGTGTTATAACAAGAGGCTGTGTAAAATAGTAGATTGCATAGATGTGAAAGTAGATGAAGATTTTCATGGAAATATCAGTCAAAGGAATGATGAATATTCATGTTTGGAAGATACAAATGAAGAGACAGAAGAACAGGTCCAAGAATCCCAGAAGGAAGAATCTGAATCATCAGAGTATGAGGAAGCTAAACTTGAACAACACATTGTACAATCTTCTTCTAGAATGATTCAAAAAAATCACCCTGAAAGCCAAATCATTGGTGATGAGAGTAAAGGTGTTCAGACTAGAAGGAAGGTTTGTAGGAATCTGAACAGTCTCATATTGCTCTTCTCTCTACAATTGAGCCCCAATGTTTCAATGAAGCCAGCAAAGACAAAGACTGGGTAGCAGCCATGAATGAAGAGCTGGATCAGATTGAAAAGAATAGCACTTGGGAAATTGTTCCTAGGCCATCAGACAAGAATGTGATTGGATCCAAATGGGTATATAAGAATAAATTAAATGAACAGGGACAGATTGTAAGGAATAAAGAAATACTGGTTTGCAAAGGTTATGTTCAGATTGAAGGACAAGACTTCGATGAAACATTTTCTCCAGTGGCAAGAATGGAGGCTATCAGAATGTTTCTAGCCTATGCTTGTTACAAATGATTTAGAGTATACCAGATGGATGTTAAGTCAGCATTTCTCAATGGAAATTTAGAAGAAGAAGTGTATGTGGAGCAACCTGAAGGATTTTCACTCACAGATAAATATGACTATGTATGCAAGCTGAAAAAGGCTTTGTATGGGTTGAAGCAAGCACCTAGAGCCTGGTATGCCAGACTGGACAAATATCTACAAGACAAAGGCTTCAAGAGAGGTTCTGTGGACAACAATTTATATATCAAAACTGAAGGTGATGACTTACTGATTGTATTGGTTTATGTTGATGATATCATCTTTGGCTGTACTAATAATCTTTCTGTTCAGTGGTTTGCTAACTCTATGAAATATGAGTTTGAAATGTCAATGATTGGTGAGATGTCCTATTTCCTTGGTCTTCAAATTAGTCAGAAACCTGGAGGTATGTTTCTTTCTCAAGAAAATTATCTAAAGGAGATGTTAAAGAAGTTTTGAATGGAAGACTCCACACCTGTGAGTACACCCCTGGTCAATGGCTGCAAGTTGAGCAAAGATGATTCTTCACCTGAAGTGGATCAAAAGATGTACAGATCTATGATAGGAAGCCTATTATATATTACTGCATCAAGACCTGATATCATGCATGCTGTTGGGATGGTAGGAAGGTTTCAAGCTACTCCTAAACAGAGTCATCTACTAGCTGTGAAACGTATATTCAAATACTTGAAAGGTACGCTCTCTTATGGTCTGTGGTATCCCAGAAATCAGAACTTTTAGCTAATAACATATTTAGATGCAGATTGGGCTAATTGTGTAGATGAAAGAAGAAGTACAAGTGGCGGAGCATTCTTCTTAGGAGAGTCTTTGGTTGCCTGGCTAAGTAAAAAGCAAAGTTCTGCTTCTTTATCCACTACTGAAGAAGAGTACATAGCTACTGCTACTTGTTGTACTCAAATTTTATGGATGGTTCAATCTCTTGCTGATCTAGACGTAAAGTATTCTGAGCCTATTCCCATTCACTGTGACAATACTAGTGCTATCAGTGTTTCCAAGAATCCTATTCTTCATTCCAAAACTAAACACATTCCCATAAAGTACCATTTCTTGCGTGAACAAGTGGCTACTCAAGCGGTGTTGTTGCATTATATTCCTTCTACCGAACAGATTGCTGATATTTTTACCAAGCCTTTACCCACAACTTTGTTTGAATATCTATGTCAGAAGCTGGGTGTTCAGTCCTTGTCTCAGTAACTCATGCATTGTGTTAGGGGGAGTCTGTGTTTATTGTATATCTTATTTCTATTTACAGCATGGAATGGCAGTTCGTTTTCTTAGTGCATCTTGTAAGGGGGAGACTAGTCATCAAACATACCGTATCTACCCAAGTTTATCCTTTGCCCTTGATGTCAAAGGGGGAGAAATGTGACCAGTTGAATGAGATATTTCCATCAATGTCAAAGGGGGAGATTGTTGGAATATCTTTCAGAATGGTGTGTTCAAGACTAGTAGATGGTGGCTAGTGTTCAGTCTTAAAGTTTTAGTGTATTGTCATTGATGGCAATCTTCTATAAAGAGAAGGGGAACTGATGTCAAATGGATGTGGAAATCTACTGAAAAAGAGGCAGGCACATAGGTATCAATGGAGAAAATCAAACTGTGGGAGGTGCTAGAGATTCAGACTAAAGTCTATGGAAAATCCACTCACCGAATGGATATCACAAAAATTGCGAAGTACGAATAGTTCCATATGTGAGACATTCCTGCCATGCCAAGGATCTGAACTCTGCTATAACGTTATATATATATGACAGAGCTGTGCCAAAATGGAACCATATGTCAAATGCCAACTGGAAACTCCACCAAATGTTATCATCAAATGTTAACCGCGCACCCTCACAACTGTTTTGAGCGTGCAATAAAGTATTTGCTGTTGGGGCCTTGCCATCGAACACCTTGCAGAATTTTTAGTCATTTTGGCTTCCGCCGTTGTGGCTACCAAAGTGGTTCGGCTGAGATTCAGACTAATGTTTTAGATTGGAGGATGTTGTCTTTTGGCTTCCGTCGTTGCAGCTCCCAAAGTGGTTAAGCATCCGAAGTGTAAAGAGCTCCGACTTTTGATGTGCGTCGCATGGCTATAACCTGTTGATCTCCGTCGTTGCGGCTCCCAAAGTGGTTAAGCATCCGAAGTGTAAAGCGCTCTGACTTCCAATGCAGATCGCGTGTCTGTAGTCTTTTTCTTCCCGCCGTTGTGGCTGTGCGAAGCTTTTGTCTTTCGATGTTGATATCGTTCCAACTTCCGATTTGTTCTAAATAGCATTTAAGTTTCCGCCGTTGCGGAAGGAGATGTTCCTCCGACCTCCAATGTTGCGGAAGGAGATGTTGCTTGCGAGCTCCGTCATTTCACCCGCCGCTTTAGTGTAATATTTGAACAAGAATACGAAGAGCCCTGTACAGTTGAGGATTCGAAGAGTATTCGAGCAGGAGGATTAACAGTTATGATGAACTTGAAATGCGAACCGTCTAGTAACTACTTGTAATGATGATTTGAAGAGTAAGGATGTGTACAGAGGATGTAGAAGCTGAACCATTTTTGTAACGGTTTGAGGATACTAAAGTTGAACCGGTTCTGTAACGGTTTGAGAATGTTGTTTCAATGAAACAGAGAGAGAAATGAATTTAGAAGATGATATATATATATTGCGCAGAAAAGTTGTGTGTGTGAGCTGTTTTTGAGGAGTGTAATGGTGTGCAGAGTATTAAGGGATCAGTACTGTAAACTGATACTGAATGAGCAGAGCAGCAGAGCAGAGGAACTGAAGAATGTGCTGAACAGTTGAACAGAACAGAGGAGCAGAGAGCTGATGTCGAACACAGCAGAGTGGTTTGGTAAGCAGGGACATATCTGTATTGTTGCATTTTGATTCTATTGGAAAGTCTAGCAAATAAGGGAGGTAGGGAGGTGCTAGGGGAGACTTTATGTCTCTGTCTGCAAGTGGGTGCTTGTAGAGATTGAAGATTGGTGTCTTCACTCAGTTGGTGCTGGGTCACAGTGGGAGTTGATGCTCTCAGCAAGTTGGTGCTTGCATTTAGAGTTTGTAGCCTCTTTGAGTCGGTGCTCAAATAAGAAGTGATGTACAGCCATTGAAGCCTTTGACATCATAAGAAGAAGAGGTTTTTTCCCTTATGGGTTTCCTCATGAAATATCTGTGTATCATATATCTGATTAAATGTTGTGATTGAATGCTGTGTATTATGTTATCTGCTCTTATGTTTATTACTCTGAATTCATAGCAAAGATTGACTGCCATAAAGTTTATTGATTCTAAGTTAAAAAGAAATGTATTGTAACAAATCTTAACTAACTGATTCACCCCCCCCTCTCAGTTAGTTTATACCTGTAACAATGGTAAGATCCATGAAGATCTTCGCCATCGATCCTATTTTCTTCCAGAACTAAGCAGAATAGAAAATCAAGAGTTTCATATGAGACTGTCAGAAGATGTTGATACACCCATCAATCCATTACCCAGGGAAGGAATGTTTGCTGAGGGGAATATGGAAAATATTTTTTCCACTGTACCTATTAACATCTCTGTAAATCCTGATGTCATGGAAAACATATACATAGGTGCAAACTGCTCTCCTGAAGAGATTGCTATCTATACTTCCTTGTTTAAGGAATTCTGCGATGTCTTTGCCTAGTCATATGAGAAGATGCCAGGAATTGATCCATCGATTGTTGAACATGAAATCCGAACATATCCTAATGCCAAACCTGTTTGACAAAAGTTAAGACCTATTAACCCACGCAAAGCGGCAGCTGTGAAGGTCGAAGTTGAAAAACTGTTGAAGGCTGGTTTTATTTATCCCATAGCTTTGACAGAATGGATATCCAACCCTGTTCTTGTTGATAAGAAGCAAGGGACTATCCGCGTTTGCACTGACTTCAAAGATTTGAATAAAGCCTGTCCTAAGGACAAATATCCCATGCCATTTATAGACCATATTATAGATGCTTTTCGGGAAGTGAAGTGTTCTCATTTATGAATGGTTTCTCCAGATACAATCAAATTAAAAAAAAAACGGAAGACCAATATAAAACTGCTTTTATTTGTCCTTGGGGTACCTTTGCGTACAAGAAAATGCCCTTTGGATTGAAAAATGATGGGGCAACCTTTCAATGGGCTATGAAATTTTCCTTCCGTGATATTAAAGCCATTGTCGAACCTTACCTTGATGATCTGCCTGCACATTCTCCTAAGGGATTGAACATCTAGATCACTTACGGTTGATATTTGAGAGATGCAGATATTATAAAATCTGCTTGAATCCCCACAAGTTTTTATTCTGTGTCGAGTCAGGAAGATTGCTCGGGTTCATTGTCTCTAATAGAGGCATCCAGGTGGATCCATTAAAAGTAGAGGCCATTGTAAATATGCCTCCTCCTCGTTCTATCAGGCAACTTCAAAGCCTGCAAGGGAAGTCTAATTTTCTTCGACGTTTTATTGTTAATTATGCCAAGACTACCAAGAGTTTCATGCGCCTGCTTGAACAGGACACCCCATTTGTATGGGATGAAACTGCACAACTCGCTTTCGAGGCATTGAAAAAATCTTTGTTGTTGGCACCCTTACTGCGTCCACTAGATTACTCTAGGGATTTTATATTATATCTGGACACGTCCAAGTTGACCATTGGGGTAGTGCTAGTCCAGGAGGATGATAAGCTCGTAGAGCATGTCATTTACTTTCTTAGCTGTGCTTTGGCCAGACCTAGACTCAGGTACTCCCACCTTGAGAAATTACCCTTAGTAGCTGTCTATGTTGTTCAGAGGTTACGTCACTACATTTTACTGAGGACCACAACAGTAGTGGCGGATGTGAATCCGTTCCAATATGTTTTGTCCCGACAAATTGTTGGGTGAAAATTCAACAAATGGATAGTCATTCTTCAAGAGTTTGACTTGGATTTTCAATCTGCTAAGTCTAAAAAGTCCTTATTTTTTGCTGAGCTTATAGCATAATTTCCTACTGAAGAAGATGTAGCCGTTGAAGACGACTCATTCCCAGATGAGCATATATTCTTGATATCCACCTCTGATCCTTGGTATGGGGATATTATTATATATCTCCAGACTTTGAAGTATCCTCATGGGAGGAACGATGTAAATTACGCCTTCATGCTAAGAACTACCTCATCATAGGAGATACATTATATCGAAGAGGGGTAGATTCCATTTTGTGTCGATGCCTTACCCATGAGGAAGTGGAGATTGTCCTGAATGATTCCCATAGTGGAGCGTGTGGGGGTCATTTATCTGGGTTAGCAACGACCCAAAAGATACTACGTGCTGGTTATTTCTGGCCCACGATCTTCAAAGATTGTGTGGAAGCAGTGAAGCGCTGTCATCCTTGTTAGCTTTACACCAGGAAAATGCGGTCACATCCTGCTCCATTGTTTCCCGTTGTCTCAGTAGGCCCCTTCATGAAATGGGGGATTGATCACGTGACATGTAACCCAGCCTCAGCTGGGGGGGCATAAATATATTATTGTTGTTGTTGACTATTTTACGAAATGGGCAAAGGAAATGCCTACTTTTAAAGCCAACGGGGAAACATCAACTTTCTTCATATTCAATCAGATTATAGCACGGTTTGGTATACCCACAATGATTGTCACTGACCATGGCAGTCATTTTCAAAATAGCATGATGACAGAATTGACCACTATGCTCGAATTCAGACAAGAACATTCATCGTCATACTATCCGCAAGCAAACGGTCAGGTTGAGGCTGTAAATAAAACTTTAAAGAATATCCTTAAACGTACAATTGATACAGCCCGTTCTAACTAGCACATCATGCTTTATCCTGCTCTTTGGGCCTAATGAACTAATATAAAAACTGCTACGAGTTTCTCCCCCTTCCAACTTTTCCATGGAGTGGAAGCAGTTACCCCGATTGAGTGTGAAATCCCGTCTCTAAAAATAGCTATTCATGTGTTACCCGATACGAAGCTTGAGGAACACCTAGTACATTTAGAACACCTTGATGAACAGTGTAGAGATGCGCTAATAGCTAGTCAAGCTCACAAGAATAGGGTCAAAAATCAATATGATAAGTCGGTCAAACCTTGGGTTTTCTCTGAGGGGGAACTTGTCTTGCTTTGGGACCAAGACACAGAACCCCTGGGGGTAGGAAAATTCAAGGCCATGTGGTTAGGACCTTATGTCGTGTCGAAAGTCTTAAAGAAGGGTGCATATGAGTTAATTGATTTTTATGGGAACAAGCTTCCTGAGCCTAGAAATGGGCTCTACCTAAAAAAGTACTATGCGTAGGCTTAGAAATTTTTCTTGTATGTATTTTTATGTACATTAGTTTGTCGGTTTGGTTTTTTATACCATATGCTGGTTGTTGCAGATGTATTCTGAGAGGTATATAGGTTTCGCCGATGGTGCCAGCTGCCACACTTGTAATCTAGCTTCAATAGCGTGGATTATTTACTCTCCCTCAAGACAGCTAGTTGCCGCAGGAGGCGCTTGCTTAGGTCCTGTTTCTAATAATGTTGCTGAATATAGGGCTGTAATTGAGCTTCTATGGGATGCTTTGTCACGTGGTATCACCCATCTCGAAGTCCGTCTGGACTCTCAACTGTTGGTTTCCCAGCTCAATCGAGCTTATCAGGTGCGAAACCCTATTCTATTACATCGGTTCATGTAATTTAGGTTATTGGAAATAAATTTTGAAGTTATTATATTCAATCACATTCCAAGAAATCAAAATTCATTGACTGATGCATATGCTAATTACATTTTAGATTGGCATCTAACACATATTTCATAAAAATATACAGCATGCACATAAAAAACACTTGTAAATAAACCGACAACAATATATATGTGTGTGTGTGTGTGTGTGTGTGTGTGTGTAAAGTATTTGTCCATAGATAGGTCGAGTTTGATCCTCAGATCCACCTTGGTCCCCATGGTCTCTCTATACTTTGGCTTCCTCAGCCTCTTCGGCTTCAGTAGCCTCCACAACATCTATGTATACAAGAACTGCTCTGGACACTCACCTCAAAAGGCGTAACCAGACAGGTGGGACTCCAACCACAAACTCCTGCATGATGGCTAGGATATGCTCTATCCACAAAGTTGGAACTCTTTGGGTAAGCTTGGCCAGCTTCCCCTCCAAAACCCTAATAAGCCCTGGGTCTTCACCTACGATAGGACGAAAAAACATACGTGGATGCCCCTTAGGGAGGACCGGTCCTATATCTGCATTTTGACATGTTTATAGGATTAAGACTTGTACACATATGTATATATCTATCATTTTAAAATTCATAAAAAAAATTAAAATGTTAAAAATTAAATTTTTTTTACCTAGTCCTCCCCATGCTCCTCCTGGAGGGAGGACAAGGTCTGGATCACCTCGAAAATCCATGCCAGCATATGGAAACTACTCTAGTGCCAGTAGTTGTCACTCCCACCAGATGTAGAACTCATCATCATACACACTCTGCACTGAGTCTCCTCCTCCTTGACGAAGGAAGATGTCTCCCCATCTGCTCAGCCTTGGCTGACATGGAGATCGAACTAGTAGGGGTATGGCGGGGCTCAACCCTGGTACTTTCTCTCGAAGAAGGAAACCAATATGCTATAATACCCAAAGTTCTTTCGCCTTCCTCTCTTGCAATCAGAGAATTGTTTTTTCATAATGAGGACAACTCCTAAACACCAATCATACAAGTAACCTTGCATACAATCCACCGCCAACCTCATTTGGTTCCGTGTAGCTAAATGTAATGAAGAGGATCCTGCAATCCTCACGATGGTGCTCATCAGTACCTGTAGTGTGAAATCATGGATATGTGCAATAGGGACATAGCTCCCTCTCTTCTAGGTACCTGGTGTGCAAAACACATCAATGTAGTTCTGGACACTTAAAGGATCACCGCCTCTGCCGGTGTCCTCTAAGTTGACCGTTGCTCCTTGTCGTGATAGGCCGGTAATAAAATATATGTCCTTGGAATTAATTTCGAAAGTCTCACCTTGTAGGTCAAACATCCCTAAATCATGAACCCAGTAGTTTATCATGAACTCCAATAGATGGACATTGGCCCACATGGGTGATGTGCAAAAGAAATTTAATAACCCGCTCGTTCGCAAAGCATGTACGGTGGGCGCACTTTGGAGTGCTTCTTGGTCCATATTTCCATGTTCCCATTCCCTCCATTCCAACACCATCTTCACACCTAGTAAAACAAGTATTATGATTCATCAATTTCATATAAAATTTCAAAATTTTTGCCTTAAAATTAGCTTTTTATCCTTCATGCAGTACACGCGATTGTCTAGTTAGACATGTCGCATACTGTACGTGACTATCTCTAAAGGAAACCCGCGTACAGAACGCGTGTACACAAGTGTTTACACTGTGAACCTGCGTACACCCCTTGACATGCTTTAGGATGCTTCAAACAATGAAATTGGGACTCAAAATTGAAAATTTCTAGGATCAAATTGAAGAGCTCGGGGTGTAGGCTTACCTACAACTTGCGGAATTGGATTTCGTCCACTAGATTGTCCACACCGATCGAATGAAGGTAGAGGTAAAAACTTGCTTTTTATGGCTAAAATTCAAAATGGTGAGTTTTGTTTTGATTTTGAACTATTTATAGAAATTTTATTTCTCAAAGTGGGTGTTTTCCTATAGTTTGAAATCTATTCAACTAATACCATATCTCTTTTTGCCTTGTAACAAGTTTTTTCGTCATTATAAAGTGTTTTTTGCTCCCATAGGGTGGTTTTGACATTTCCAATGCATTTTTTGCATCTATACTTAATCCATATTAACCTTAGCAATCAACATTTTTCCATTGACTATGGTATTTTAAACCATTAGTTCCCTATTTTTACCATTGTTCTTCCGTGGATAGGACCCTTTTTTCATGAGTATCCTTCTTTAAAACCTATGTTGTCTTTTGATACTCATGCCGCAGTTGTTTCAGGTATAGGGGTATCCTTTTAGCTATTTTTCACGTCAAATAGAGCTTCTTTTTGAATCTCTTTTTACAAGCTATCCCTTTATAGGACTCCCCGCCCTTATGGAGTTTCTTGAGGCCCAAGTCTAACTCCTTCAAAACAGACTTGACTGCCAAGTTAACTTGTTCATTCAAGCTCGTTAAGAATATGTGAATGGGCATCCGTATTGGTGGTAGGTTATCTCTTTCTCGGACCATGTGGAATAATACGAGAAAGGATCCCTCTCTTTTCTATTTGAATTGAGAAGAGTATTCTTAGGCATAGGTTTATCACTTTTCCGAACCTAAGGGACTAAATTTATGGAAAAGGAACTCCCGGTATGAGCTTAGTTTTCTCTTTTTCGTGCTCTGGACATAAACATGAAAAAGATTCCGAGTGTACTTTGTGTCTTTTTCATGCTCGTTAAACACTTAAGAACAAAGCAACGAGTTTATTGTTGTAAGACCCATTTCTCATAATCAAATGGATCTTTCTGAGTGATCTTGCTTTCCTTCACACTCGTAAAACTCAAGCTATTTATGTTGTTCTGGAAGGAGCATTGGGTAAGTGGTAATTTAACCTTTTTTGGACCTCCCTAACTAAGTACGAAAAAGCTTCACCTTTTCTTCTACGGAAGTTAAGAGATTTCTTCTGTGGTATGTTTTATACTTTTCCGGCCTCAGGAGACTAAATTGGATGAAAAAGGACCCCCCTGGAGTCTTCTTTGGAGTTTTCAGACTCTCTAAATGTGAAAACACCAACTGAGCATGTACTAGTTCGGGCTCATTAAATCCATGAATTAGTGAAACTATCAAGCATTATTTTCTCTTCTCTTAAATCTTGTTAAAAAATGAAGAGGGATCTGAGTTGAATTTCCTGGACTCATTAAAATTTAATAGGGAAGGTAAGGAAGATGTTTTCTCTTGTTTTTAGTTAGTGGCAGCATGTCATCCTTGAACATATCACTCTCTAGTTTTTCTAATACCCATGTCTCAGTGTTCACTTTTAGTTCAGCTATTACTTCGAGTTTACTACTCCTCCTCTTGTCCGTTATACCTGGGGAATCTGATCATGTCTCCTACATGACAGATAAGTCTAGTTGTTTCTATATATAAATTAAAAGCTGCCTTGGGTCATCTCTGTGTCGTGCTCACTATTCAAGGACTCAACACAATGTTTGATCTTTATCCTGATCCCATCATTGTTATATCTGTTATCTATTGTGTCTCCCTTCTTTTACCCAGTTCCTAGTCACTCTTGTGATCCGTTGGAGGATCTATTGCCTTCCTTATCATAGCATGGTTCCATTTCAATACTTCCTGATGACGAAGACCTAGAGTTTTGACGATAGTACCTCAGGATTCACTTTTATCATTGGTGGATTCCTTTGCTTCAATTGTCGATTATCACCTATAGATTGACAAACTGTTGAATCCTTTCCATGTTCGACTTTAGCTTACATTTATTCACATGGCTTGGATTGTACTGGTTCTTTGGGATTGTTTATGAAGACCTTAGTTACTCACCTATGGACTAAGTTGTGCAAGACTATGTTCCATTTAAGTATGCAGCTTCCAGATCTTTGAAGACTCATCATTATTGTATATTGTGGCTTTGATCCACCTTTGTAATAAATGTGGTCTTATACTCGTATCATATGATGTACTCAAATATTGTAAAGTAGCTAGTGTTCCAGTATATTGAACATAACATCCTCAGATATGACTTTGTATATGACATTATTATGTATTTGTTTCAGGTACTACCTCTACTCCATTGGATTTATGAGTTCTCCAAAGATAAAGATTATAAAGTATTTCAGCCATCGCTTCCCTCTGACCTCACACATTAGGGGGCATCTGTTATCCACCCAAATGGCACTTCTCCGTCCGAGTGCCGACATTTCCTACGTTGGCACACAAAAGGACATTTATTGGTTGAAGGTTTCCTAAAACACTATAGATGGGCATGTTATGAAATACATTCATTATCCATCCAGCTTGCCATTTTTACCTTTGAACATGTCAATTGCTGTACGTGCCTTTGCCTATATGCAACCCACGTACATATGAGACTTTTCCTATAGCATGTCGCGTACTGTACACGAGTATTTGTAATTGCAACCCACATACAGATCTGTACATGGGCTTCCCTTAGAGCAACTCGCGTGTCATATGCGGGTTGCCAGTATCAATACCCACGTACGCTTTCCTTTGACATTAAAAATAATAAATCATGATTATTTGAGATTTGTTAAGCCCTTAACTATAACCATCTTAACTGTCTCAACCTCCTTAACCCTCGAAACTACCTTATTTCACTAAGTATAAATAAAGGCCTTGGGGAGGGTATTAATCAATCATACTTGGAGAGCAAAGTTATGCTGGTGGTGTTTATTCAGAAGTCTTTGGAGCAACGGAACTCAGAATCCTTTGGTTGCAGAGGATTCCTTGTCTCAGGCGTTGGGTTGTAATCTTAACTCATTCACTATTGTTAATAAAGAGAATCCTTCTTCCAAATGTGTTTTGAATGTCTTTCATGTATCATGGTTTGATGAATATTTATGATTAAGCACTCTATATCTTTTTTATCTAACCTGCCCTATATACATGTATAAGCTTGCACTTTGAGGATTTGCTTTTTACAGGTGAAGGAGAAACATCCCTGAAAGCTTTGGAGGAGAAGCAGAGAGGAAGAGGACAAAGCTAGGATCAACCATCGTGAATTGGGTGAGTCTATCCTATCTTCTTGTTTCCTTTCTGTACTCTAAAGTTGATTTCCTGCAAGTTTTAAGAGTATGTTGGTAACCCCAGACCTTCGGTTTTAAGGTGTTTATTCTTGTACAACACTATTCCTATGTTTATTTGTTAAATTGTATCTATTGTGTTTATAAAGAATACTAGTATTAAAATAGTTCTATATGTATTATGATTACTAAATATCTTTGTATTCCTATGTTCAGTTCTTGTATGAAGTAAAATACATTCAATAGATAAAGTATTACTATCTCTTTACAAAATAAATCATAAGCAAACTATAGCACAATTTAGTTACATTTTTCATTCAGGGTTAAGTAAGAATCATCATATCTACCTAAACACCCAGCTGTACTAGAGTACTGCCTAAGCCAGGCATGGAAAAATATAGTATGGAAATCTATTTCTATTTATTTCTCATTTAGCATATTTACTACTATTTCTAACATAATCTGTCAATTACTAAGTTCATCAATACACAGTTACTCTTTTCTTCATAAACCCTAATAAAATACTAACATGCCTATATTTGAAAACTAATAAACATTTTACTGAAGACAATAAATAAATATAATAGCATGGCATAATTAGAACCTGTCAATGATGGCGTGACAATAGCTTAAGAAGGTTGTTCCTCCCAACCAACTCTTGGAGAAATCTTAGACTGCACTTTCTTAGGACCCTGAGCCTATTTCCTCGTCCTTGTGGTAGAGTACTAGGTGAAGGATGTATCCTTAAGACCTTCTGTCACCTGACTGGTCAAATTACCTTAGTAATCCAAATATGCTCATAGCAGTAAAAACTTCAGCCTAATAGATGCAATAAGTTTAATCTCAACAGTTAACCCCTCAAACTCACTTCAGTAATCCCCTCCATCAAATTTCTCATGAGAAATTCATTCACCCTGAATGATCACCCCTCAGAATGAGCAGCCTCAACTGTCTTCAATGGAAACTTTTATAGAAATGCCTTAGTCTTCTGGGTCAGTTTTCACTTAATGAGCCACCTGCTCCAATTCCACTTTATTAGGGAATCATGACCACAAATATAGGTAGGTTTCCACCTGCAATAGTTGGAAGTAGTTTGAGGATGCTGACACTTGTTAGTGCACTCTCCACCCAGCCTCCTCCACCAAGTGACCAGTTAACAATCTTTTAAAATCTTCCCTAAGCTGTTGTCTCATCATTTATTTATTTATAAATAAAATATTTTGAATTACATTAATTATTCTTGACCCCACTTGGTCATCAATTACAAACTTAGCATAAAATATAACACAATGTTCCTCAATAACATTAAATTGTTTTTTTGCAAATTAGGGCATGTGACATACACACCCCCTTAGTTTATAACATCATCCTTGATGTTATTTTTTCCTCGTCCTCAGAGTTCCCCTGAAATAGAATTGGATATCCATCTCGCATATGACTTTCCAATTCCCGGGTGGCTTCTTCTGGACTAAGGTGCTTCCATTGCACCTTCAACTGACCAACTGTGTGATTCCGAAGCGAGATCTCCCTTCGTTCGAGGATACAATCTGGTTCCACCAAAAAATATCCTTCGGGCTCCACCTGCACATCATTCCAATTAATAACCTGAGTAACATCGTGTATATATTTTCTTAATACATAAATGTGAAAAACATTGTGAAATCTTAGATTTGGTGGTAGAGCTAATTGATATGATACCTTCCCTATCCTAAACAGTATTTCAAAAGGACCACAATATCGAGGTTCTAGCTTGGCACAGCTACCCAGCCTCAAAGAACTCTTTTTGGGTCTCACCTTAATAAAAACATGTTCTCCTACCTGGAAATCCTTTGGACTTTGTTTAAGGTCTGCTTGACTTTTTTTCCGATCTTGCACAATTTTCAAATTACCTTGTACCTGTTTTACAATTAATTCCATTTCTTTCAATAATTTAGGTCCTAATACTAACCTGTCCACTGGATTACTCCAAGAGATGGGAGTTTTGCATTTCTTTCCATATAGAATTTTGAAAGGACTATACCTAGTTGAAGCTTGATAATGATTATTGTAAGCCAATTCTACCAGGTGTAAATAGCCTTCCCATTTACCTGGCTGCTCCTTTACGTACATTCTAAGTAGATCCTCCAATACCTGATTTACTCTTTCAGTATGTCCATCATTTTGAAGATGGAAAGAGGTACTAAAGTTTAACATAGTATTTAATCCTTTAAACAAATATTTCCAAAAATTACCTGTAAATTTAGGGTCTCGGTTTGAAATTATCACCTTCGGTATTCCATGCAACCGAAAAATTTGCAGCTTTATAAGTAGTTTTTACAGGTATAAAATGGGCTGCCTTACTCAATTTGTCAACCACTACCATTATTGATTCATTTAAGTTCTGATTTCTAGGTAATCCCGTAACAAAATCAAGGATAATTATCTCCCATTCCAGCTAGGAATAGGCAATGGCTGAAGTAGCCTAGTTGGATGTTGATGTTCAATTTTTACTTGCTAACATTCAAAGCATCTAACAATATATTCTGCCAGTTCATTTTTCATGTTTGTCCAGAAATAATCCTTTCTTAGCATGGTTATAGTTTTCTGATAACCCGGATGCCCTGAATAAGAAGTTTTATGAATTTCATTTAAAATTAATAGCTTAATCTTAGGTACATCAAGTACATATAATATGTCTTTATATAGTAATAATCCTTTTTCATTCAAGTTGTACCCTATACTTAGACTTTCTATTAAATTCTCTTTTACTTTTGCTTGTAATTTTCGGTAATTTTCATCTTGTTCTATTCCAGCTTCAAGTTGTTCTTCCAAGTCTGTTGTATAAGTGTTGATGGCTGCTGTAAAAATTCAGCTTTGCATTTCTAATTAATGCATCAGCAACATTATTCTCCTTTCCTTTAATTTGTTGAATTTCAAAATCGTATTCACTTAGAAAAGCTAGCCACCTAGCTTGCTTAGCATTCAAGTTAGGTTGATCTAACACGTATTTCAATCCTTTATTATCTATCATTAATATAAACTTCCTTGCAATTAAATGATGATGCCACATCTTTAAGGCATGTATGATAGCAGCTAATTCTAATTCATAGGTCGCATAATCTTTCCTTGAATCTTTAGCTTCCTAGACTCATAGGCAATGACATGTCCTTCTCGAGTTAATACTGTTGATGTATTTGTAACTTCGGAATGTATTCATCTATGTATCTTATGTATTGTAACCCGATTTTTATTCCGGGATGTATCTATTATGTAATTGAGTCATGTTGTCATGCCTTGATGTTTCGATCAGGAGGATCTATAATGTAAACAAGTCATGTCAAGTCATAGTGGGTAACCCTCCAATTGTCTAAGGGTTAAAGTCCTCACAGTTCCGGGGCACTAGGGTTATTAGACTCTCCTAGTAGAGGTGGGACCTAGTAGGGTTTTAGTCATGTTGGGATTAGTATAAATAGAGAAACAGAGTCTCTATTTATCACACAAATCATACACACTCAAGTGTAGCACATACTTGAGGAAGCAGAAGACACTAGGACTAGACAAGAAGAAGATTACTGTTGTCGGGAGATCACTTATTGTTTTGGGATTTTACTGTTTTGGTACTGATTCTATCTCTGAGAAAGTTGTGGGGTTTTCTCCATTTATGGTTTCCTTGAGGAAAAACACTTTGTTCATTGTTTCTTGTGTTTCATTGTTGTACTTGTTATTCTCTCAGTTAAAGATCCTAATAATGCTAGCTTAATGTGGAAAAACTAACATGGTATCAGAGCTAACCTGAGAAGAAGACACTGTGCAGCTATAGGAACTAGGGCTTCCTAGTTTGTGGATCTTTCTCCACAGATTTGCAGTAAAAGTAAGGTGGAATAAGTCTCCTCCTTAGGGTGCATCTTTCTGTCGAAGCATAATCCAATTTTGAGGGTTTTTAGTTTTGGACCCGACACTGCTATCGGAAATTAGGGATTTTCACAGAAGAGGAATTTTTCAGTGAGCCCAGGCCTGGATTGATCTCCTCCCAAAAATAGAAGTTAGGGATAAATTTCAAGGCATTTGGTTGGACAAAACTCTAGAAAAGAAAAACCCTAATATGCTCCTAAACTAGCTCTACAGGATTTTAGCTCAAGTTTCAGATCCAACATCTTGACCTGCTAAGATTTAAGATCTTTTGTATTTCCATTTGAGTTTCTCAATTAAGATGTCTCATCATCCCAAGCTTGATGAAAATCTTGAGGGAGTTGATAACTTCCAAGCCTAGAAGTATAGGATCTCCCTGGTCCTGGAAGAGAATGAATTAGACTCCTACATTCATGAGGAGGTTCCAGTTCCAGAGGGAGATGAGGCAAAGGAATTACATAAGAAGAATATGGTTATGGAAAAGAGGATCATTGCTGATTCTATCAAGGATCACCTTATCCCACAGGTGTCCTCTCTCAAGTCACCTAAAGCTATGTTTGATGCCCTAACCAAATTGTTTGAAGGGAAGAACATAAACCAGAAGGTGACTCTGAGGAATCAACTGAAGAATGTGAAGATTCAGAATGTAGAGACCATCCATTCTTACTTCACAAGGGTTTCTCAGATCAAGGAACAATTAGAATTTGTAGATGAAGAAGTGGAGAGTGCAAAGATTGTGATGACAACTCTTAATGGCCTTCCTAGGTCATGGGATTCATTCATCCAAGGAATCCGTGCCAGAAAGAAGTTAGTCAAATTCAGCAGACTATGGGAAGAATGTTCTCAAGAAGAAACATAGATAGCATCTCGATAAGAGAAGATGGGAATTGAAGATCAAGCTCTCACATTTCACTCCAAGAAAGGCAGAAGAAAACTTCATTACTCCAAAGGTAAGGATCCTCATCATAGGGATAACATTAGAAAGGACCTATCTAAAATAAGATGTTATACATGTGATGAAAAAGGACACTATGCAAAAGACTGTCCTATGAAACAGGGTTCACTCTCATAATAAGAAGGGGAACAAAAGAATACATCATGCTCATGCTGGAGAGGATGATGAACCATCCAAGAAGAGATCCAGATATGAAAGTGAATATTCTTCAAGTGAGGATGAATATGTTTTGATTTCTTCTCTCATAGGTAACATTACTCAATGAAGTGATGATTGGCTTATAGACAGTGGGGCTTCCAAACATATGACTGGATTCAAGGAATCCTTTGTGAGACTATCAGAACATGAATCACCTCACAAGGTGAAGCTAGGAGATGACTACCAATATCCAATAAAAGGAAGTGGGGAATATTCATATAAAATAGACTCTAGTAAGTCTCTAACAATGAAAGAAGTATTGTTTGTGCCAGGAATCAAGAAGAACCTTCTCTCCATATCAGCATTGGATGCAAAAGGAATGAGGGTTGCATTCATAGATGGTCAAGTCATCATGTGGCCAAGAGGAAAGACTATCGATGATGTAGTGGTGATTGGAGAACAAGAAGGAGGTTTGTACAAGCTGAAGGGCCATCCAAAACAAGCCTTGGTCCATGACATAGTATAGCCAAATGAGCTTTGGCATAGAAGGTTTGCACATGTGCATTACAGAGCACTACCTATTGCAAGCAAAGTTGTTGAAGGTCTTCCAGAATTCCAAGCAAAACATGATGGGGTCTGCAAAGGATGTGTAAAAGGAAAGAATACAAAGAAGATATTTCCTAGAAGCGAAAGCAAAGCCAAAGGAATCCTATAAATCATCCACTCCCATGTATGTGGTCCTATGTCATCAAACTCACTAAGTGGGTATGCATATTATGTTTCTTTTATTGATGATTTTTCTAGGAAGACATGGATTTACTTCATGAAAAACAAAGACGAAGTATTCAGCAAATTCAAGGAATTCAAAGCCTTGATCGAGAACCACACTGAAAAGAAGATCAAGACTTTTTTATCAGATAA
This sequence comes from Pseudotsuga menziesii, assembly GCA_001517045.1. Taxonomy (NCBI): domain Eukaryota; kingdom Viridiplantae; phylum Streptophyta; class Pinopsida; order Pinales; family Pinaceae; genus Pseudotsuga; species Pseudotsuga menziesii. The sequence goes on from LPNX010624062.1 coordinate 45,325, forward strand.
TGGTGGAGAATTCACTTCGAATGAATTCAAAGAGCTATGTAAAGAATCAGGGATTAAGAGGGAGTTGTCCACTCCTTACAATCTACAATAGAATGGGATTGTGGAACAGAAGAATAGAACTATCATGGAAGCTGCAAGAGCCATGCTTCATGATCAAGATCTTCCTATGCATCTTTGGGTGGAAGCTGCCAGAACAACGATGTATGTATAGAACCATACTCCACATAGAGTACTCGAGAACAAGACTCCTGAAGAAGTCTTCTCCAGAAAGAAACCAAAAGTTAGCCATCTCAAAATATTCAGCTGTCTAGTGTACATACACATTCCAAAAGAGAAGAGTACTAAATTAGATCCTTCAGGAAAGAAGGGTATATTTGTGGGATACTCTGAAAGCTCGAAGGCTTACAGAATATATTTCCCAGGATACAAGAAGATTGACATCAGCAGGGATGTGACATTTGATGAAGACACAGCTTACAACAAATCCAGAAAAAGACCTGCTGAAGAACCTGAAGAAGCAGAAGCACCCAGAATTCATGATACAACCATGAATGAAGAAGCTCAAGAAGAAGATCAAGATTTTGAAGAACCACAAAGACCTGTAGATCCACCTCCGGAGAAGAATCCTCATAAGGGGAAACCTGCTTAGGTATGGTTGCGGAAGCTACTGTCTGATATATTTGATCTCCAGTTGGATGCTACTTGTATACATTGTGACAACTAGAGTTGCGTGAAGTTGTCAGATAATCCAGTGTTCCATGACAAGTCAAAGCATATAGAGATCAAGTATCACTATATCAGGGATATGGTGCAGAGGGGAGCAGTGAAGCTCCAGTATGTTGCGACGGAGGAACAAATAGCTGATGTATTGAGGAAGCCATTGGCTAGGATGAATTTTGAGTACTTCAGGGAGAAGCTTGGTGTTCTCCAGATCGTGGTTTCCTCCAAGAGAAAGTGACGAGACCCATAGCCATTCTGACATGGTGAGAGGATTGGTTCCTTCAATGGTCAGATGTAAGGGCTAAGCCATTCTATCATGGTGAGAGGATTGGTTCCTTCCATGTCAGATATGAGTGCTAAGCCATTCTGATATGACTGTAGGATTGGTTCCTACATGATTAGATATAAGGGCTATTTCAATTCTTGGAATGGAGGTTCCTGGTCAGTTACCAAGAAAACTTAGTCTAAGGCTGAGGGCTGTTCTGATAAGACTAAGAGATGTGTTCTCATATGATCAAATATGAGTGCATGGCTATTCTAATGTGATAGAGGGATGTGTTCCCACTTGATCAGATGTAAGGGCTGAGCCATTTTGTCATGGCTAAAGGATTAAGTTCCTTCCATGTCAGATGTGGGTGTTGTCTATTTTGATGAGTAGGTCAGATGTAAGGGAAACTGGTATTCTCCAGGAGAATGGAAGCACCTGCTTAGTTACAAGGTAGCTCAGTCGAGGACTAGGGCCATTTTGATATAATTGCTGGGATGTGTTCCCTCATGATCAAATATGAGTGCAAGACCTTCCATCATTGTGAGCAGGATGTGTTCCTGCCTAGATGGATGTGAGTGCTGTGCCTTTTCACAGATGATAGTAGGTGTGTCCTATCATGTTGGTGATTGTAAGTGCAGTGCCTTTCCACATATGGTAGTAGGTATGTCCTACCATGCTGGTGGATGTGAGTGCAGTGCCTTTCCACAGATGGTAGTAGGTGTGTCCTACCATGCTGGTGGATGTGAGTGCAAATCCTTTTCATATATGATAGTAGGTGTGTCCTATCATGCTGGTGAATGCGAGTGCTGGGCCTTTCTAATATGATTATAGGATTGGTTCCTACATTATCAAATGTGAGTGCTAGGTGTGCCTTTCTAACAAGTAGGTCAGATGTAAGTGTTGGGCAGGCCATTTTGATGAGCATGTCACATATAAGTGCTGAAGAAGACCTACATGGAGGATAGGCCTACAACAAGCATGAAAAAGGGATGGATCTGTAAAACTTCCCGTGACGAAAAGAATCATGAGATAGCACCCGTATTGATCCAGATCGAGTAATGATCCAGATCGAGTAATGATCCAGATCTAGTGACGATGTTCTAGATCGAGTGATGATCCAAATCCAGTGATGATGATCCAGATCCAGTGATAATTCCCAGTGATGATCCAGATCGAGTAATGATTGAGATAAAGTGATAATAATCCAGGTCGAGTGATGGTCCAGATCCAATGATAATGATCCAAATCGAGTGATGATCTAGATCCAGTGATGATGATCCATATACAGTGATTATCTAGATCCAGTGATGATGTCCCATGATGATCCAGATCGAGAGATGATCTAGATTAAAATATGAAGATGACTTGAAGACTCATAAGACTTGAGATGCAGATGACGAGATGATCCAGCTAATACAGAAAAGAAGACCAGTACTGAAAATATTGTCGAAAGAATACCTTCCTAGTTAAGAGGGATTGTTGATGTATTTGTAACTTCGGAATGTATTCATCTATGTATCTTATGTATTGTAACCCGGTGTTTATTCCGGGATGTATCTATTATGTAATTGAGTCATGTTGTCATGCCTCAATGTTCCGATTGAGAGGATATATAATGTAAACAAGTCATGTCAATTCATAGTGGGTAACCCTTCGATTGTCTAAGGGTTAAAGTCCCTGCAGTTCCAGGGCATTAGGGTTATTAGACTCTCCTAGTAGAGGTCAGCACTAGTAGGGTTTTAGTCATGTTGGGATTAGTATAAATAGAGAACTGGAGTCTCTATTTATCACACAACTCATACACACTCAAGTGTAGCACATAGTTGAGGAAGGAGAAGACATTGGGGCTAGACAAGAAGAAGATTACTGATGTTAGGAGATCACTTACTATTTTGGGATTTTACTGTTTTGGTGCTGATTCTATCTCTGAGGGAGTTGCGGGGTTTTCTCCATTTATGGTTTCCCCGAGGAAAAACACTGTGTTCATTGTCTCTTGTGTTTGATTGTTGTACTTGTTATTCTCTCAGTTAAATATCCTAATAATGCTAGCTTAATGTTGAAAAACTAACAAATAATCCACCTAAACCGTCATTGCATGCGTCAGTACATACTATAAAATCTTTATTAGGTTCAACAATTCTTAGAATCGGTGCGGTGGTTAATAATGTTTTTAACTTTTTAAAACTATCTTCACACTTCTGATTCCAATAAAATTTCTTCCCCTTTTTCTGCAAAGAGGTTATAGGATTTGCAATTCTTGAAAATCCTTCGATGAACCTCCGGTAATAACCGGTAAGCCCCATGAATGATCGGACGTCAGTTACGTCTTTTGGGACTGGCCAATCTTCGATTTCATTTATCTTTTCAGGGTCAACGAAAATTACTTTTTTAGTCACCACATGACCTAAATACTAGATTTTATCTTTAAAGAAGTCACATTTACTAAATTTTGCAAAACGTTGAGGCCCTCGTAACTCTTGCAAGACAATTTTTAAGTGTTCTTTATGTTCCTCTTCAGATTTTGAGTAAATTAAGATGTCATCAATAAATACGACTAAAAATTTATCCAGATATTTGTGCATTACATTATTCATCAGAAACATAAAAAAAACCTGGAGCATTAGTAAGCCTGAAGGGCATAACAACAAACTCGTAATGTCCATATCGAGTTCTAAAGGTTGTTTTAAAGATGTCTTCGTCTTTGATTCGGACCTGGTGGTATCCAGACCATAAATCAATCTTTGAAAACACTGTGGCTCCACGTAGCTGATCAAACAGATCATCTATGAGAGGTAATGGGTATCTGTTCTCGATAATCATTTTATTTAATTGATGATAATCTATACATAGTTGTAGAGTTCCATCCTTCTTCTTAACAAAGATGACAGGTGCCCCCCAGGGAGACACACTGGGTCTAATGTAATTCTTATCAATAATACCTTTTAATTGTGACTTAAGTTCATTTAATTCTAGTATATTCATTTGATAAGGGGATTTTGAGCTAGGCACTGCACTAGATACCAGCTCAATAGTAAAATCTAATTCCCGTTTCAGAGGCAGTCCCAAAATTTCTTCCGAAAATACCTATGAATATTCCCTTAGAATTAGAATATCTTCCAATTTTAATTTATCTATGTTTTTAATGTTTTCTTCATCTATTATTGTTACCGCATAATCCTTACATCCTTTCCTAACAGCTCTCTTAAGCTGCAAATCAGAAATATGCCTTATGGTTGTTTTCCTAGGGATTCCCTTTACATTTATTAACTTTCCATAGTTATTTATGCAAGTAAAGGTTTTATCAAAGCAATTCAAGACCACCCTATGCTCCTCTAACCAATCCATACCAATTAATATATCATACGAACCTAAAGGTAGCACATTGAGCTTAACAAAAGTTTCAAACTGATCCATAGTTACTGCACAATTCTTAACAAAACTAATTACCTTTCTCTTTGCACCAATATCTAGCTGAACTAACCAAGAACTTGCAAACTTTTCAACTAGAAGCTTACACTTTTCTACTAAATTAGGAGAAATATAGCTTAAACTAGCTCCTGGATCAATTAAAATAAATATAGGTATTTGATTTATCTTACCTTCCATTTCTGCCATGGAAGTTTGATAATCTACTTGCCGGTTCTCTAATGCTGCATTGATCCTTGGCATTGTCCTCGCTATATCACCAACAGTCATCTCCTCCTGGATTGTGTGTATGTTGCTAACAGTCTTCTTTCGATTGGGGCAGAATGATGCATAATGTGGACCATTGCATTTCCAACACTTTATGGGTTCCTTTCATTCAAATTTCTTTATATAATTATTGTGGTTGTTAGTAGATTCTTTATTCCTTTGATTATTCAGATTGGTCTGTGAATTACTTTTGTTTCCTCGGAAATTTTTACTAGGAAAATTTCTGGTTTTATTATTCTTAGAATTTTGATTAAGCACAAACTCTTTCTTCTTATGTTCAAAGTTATTATTCTGTTTGGCCTTCCAGTTGGCCATAAACCCTAAACCCTAAACCCTAAACCCTTTTTACGATTTTGTTCATAACAAAAATTCGCTTTTCTCACTGCTTCTTCTAATGTTTTTGGATTGTCATACTCAATTCTGTCCTTTATATGATAAGGTAAATAGATGAGAAACCATTGTACCTTAGGTTTCTCATCCACAATATATGGCACATACCTAAGCAGACTTAAAAAATTACTATTCAGTTCTTTCATATTCATTGTACCCAGTTTTAGCTCATAGAATTCCTTAGCCCTTTCCTCATAGTATTGTTCAGATAAAAAATTCTTTTTGAAATATTTCTTAAATGTAATCCAATTTATGTTTTTATCCCTTATACCTTTTACTCTTTTTAAGTCCTGCCACCTTATATCAGCTTTTCCCGTAAGATTATAAATAGCCATCCTGGCCTTCAGTTGATTAGAGTAGTTATAAATTTGGAAGTATTTCTTCATCCCGGCCATCCAGTTAACACTCTTTTAACAGCTTCCCTAAACTATTCTCTCATCATTTATTTATTTATAAATAAAATATTCTGAATTACATTAAACCCCACTTGGTCATCAATTACAAACTTAGCATAAAATATAACGCAATGTTCCTCAATAACATTAAATTGTTTTTTTGCAAATTGGGGCATGTGACAGGTTATATTGGGATCATCACCATTAGTATCACCCTCTGCCTCCTCATCTAGCCTTTGGCTCTACCTCAATCCTCCAGGGACATCGGTTAACACCATTCAATTTTGATGAAACTACCTAATACAAGCCTTAAAATATCATAGAAAAAGCTCATGCCTAATCAATGATTTTGGCTTGAGTGAAGGGCACATTTTGCTAAGGCCATGATAGAGGAATTCAACAATCAATGGAACCAACATCGGGTTACATAAAGGGCTTGGTGCTCTGGATTAATTGCCAATCTCATTCCTTGATACATGATAAAATCCAATCAAACCACTGTAATCTTGCCAATCCTGAAATCCTTTAAACTGTTAAGTCTGTTGAATTTTTAATGGAGTATGAAATTATACTTTCTCCATATGAGGTATGATGAGATTGGAAACTTTCTCAAACATACTGGAACAATTAGGGGTAATGTTAAAAATTTAAGTAAAAGGATAGAAAAGGAAAGATAGAGGAAATGTCAACTTTTACCAGCATTTTTGGTGAAGTCTAGCAAAAAACTAAGTCAAACCAAGTCAAAATAGGTGGATGTAGAGAAGAAAACATGTTGTATGGACATTGGTATGGCATGGAAATTCTTTTCTAGCTATAGAAACATGTTTCCATTGGACTTGTCTTTATGGATGGTAGTGGTAACTGGTAACACATTTCTAGTCTCTACCACACATTTCTGTACCAAAATGTTCATGGCACGACACCTATTCTGGTCTTTCCAGCAACTTAGCCATGGAAAATGCATTTGGTTGCAGTGAACCTTCTTTTTATTTAATTACAAGGACAAACAAATATATCTTCTACACACTTGTATTAGTGACCAGTGCCTTTCAATCAATCACTTCTATGAATGAAGAAGACATACTAAGTTGATTTAGTGCTTATAGATGCAAATGTAAATGATATCAAGTCAATGTATTCAATTCAAGATATATGGAATTAGTAGCAAGGTAATCTAGCAGCACTTTAGCATACAATAGATCATTAGCCGTGTAACCATATACAATTCAATTGCAGTATTTAACCAACCAATAACCTTCCATTCAAGTATGAGGACTCATATAAATATAGCAGCAATAATACAGTATGACAGTTCTAATTATGAAAAATTTATAGCAGCAATGAAGGTTACCAATGTAAGGTGTATAAGAGTTTTATTTTTGCATTCAATGTAAACCACACCACACCAAACCTTGAACCCTATTCTTAGCAATATAGGACAGCCACCAAATGTATGTTCTAGACTTGTAGCTATGAAAATAATTTAAATTTTAAGTTTTTATTTACCTCTCTTAAACAATATCACCATCCAACTAATAGTTAACTTTTGATTCAGTTCGGTGTTTACTGTGGTTGTAGGTAGGGAGGGCTATCAAAGTTTGACAGTTTGCAGTTTATTGCAAACTATAGGTAACAAGTAGAAGTGTGTTGGTCTAGGGCTGTTACAGCCTTGTTTTCGAAATGGTTGTTGAAATGGTAACAACCAACATAGATTCCTCTCAAATAGAATACATGGTGTCCCTTTAAAGAATAAAACATGGCATGGAGTTATCTTGGCACCTAAGAGAATAGGGTTTTTGAGTCCACAGAGCACCAGTTACTGTATTATAATTAACACAATAGGCACTTACATATCCTATTAAAAACATTCACATTCTAGCTTTGAACTATCAATCCATGGGAATTTTGACATGATGCCCAAAAGGAATGAACAAAACTAGAAACAAACCCACATTTTGTAGACATGCAAACTAGATAAATACCCACAAAATCATATGAATCAAATCCATATTTTATGGTGAGGATATGAACTTGCTTACCCTGATCATAAGCCATGATGTTTGCACAAATCAGAAGCACCGTCAAGAAAGTAAAATCATTCGGCCTCATCCCCATCATCAATGCTTGCCAACGCATCTTGAGAGCCTCTTCATATTTCCCATTCAGAGCATACCCTGTAATCATATAGCTCCAAAAAACCACCACATTCCATCAGGAATATTGTCAAAATATCTCACAACAAGCAAACACAGGCATGGCAGCATTAAAATATCTCATTCCCTTCCTCCTTTTCCTCAATAACTGTTGGTTTTATTTCTCACATTGAATTTCCCAAGTTCACCTGGACAGCTTGTGCTTCATGCTTGCAAGGATATTTGATCCATTTCATCTCCACCACATCCACAACAACGAAAAAAACCATGAATAAAATAAAAACACAATAGATAATCAAGAAAAACACAGAAGGAAACAAACCTAAAGGTCTGAACATTGCTACAATTCTGGAGGTGGGGTAGGTGGTTCTAGAAGCATGGGTTCACATGCGAAGGGAGTGGATGATGCACTAATAGGAAAAGTCCTTCTCCTGGCCTTCCTGTAAAAAAAACATCATAGCATGTTCCAGATCCTTCAGTGAAAGTTCGAAATCGTAAACGCCCAAATGGGAGCTGGAGCAGATCCTGCGCAGGTGTTTTTGAATGCTAATGAGCTAGTGTGTGGGTGTTTTTGAATTCTACGTTTTTTGTTTGATTATTTGCATATTTTATATTTAGTGTTTTGTTTTGTTTTTTTATTTTGCATATTTATCTTTTGTTTAGTTTATTTTGGGTTTTTTTTATTTGCATATTTTATATTTTGTTGCATTTTAAATTAATTATAGTTAAACAACTCTATGTTTTTAATTTAGTGTAGTTTAATTTAATTTTACTAGGATTTTGTCATAATTTGTATTGGTTGCATTGCTTATAGTGAGATCCTATAGATAAGCCCCTTCAAGGATGAACACGATGATGATGACAATGATCATGATGACGATGAAGACGATGAATATGATGGTGATGATGACAACAATGACGATAATCATCAGAATCCTTGTCATCATCATCACCATTGTCTTCATCGTGTTCATCAATATCATCATCATCATCTTCATAATAATCATCATCGTCATCGTCATCATCATCATCATGATCTTCTTCATCATCGTCATCTTCCTTATCATCGTCATCATAATCATCATCTTCATCATCAACGTCTTCGTTATCACCATCATCGTCATCATATTCATTGTCATCATCATCAACATCTTCATATTCATCATCATATTCATCATCAGCATCATTTTCATGCAATTCATCAACATCTCCATTATCATGATCATCATCTTCATGATCATCATCATCATTTTCATTATCATCGTTGTCATCTTCATCATCATCATCGTATTCGTCATCATCATCATCATCAACTTCATCTTCATCATTGCAATTTTAGGGGGGAGCTCAGTGAATGGAGCTTTCTACATGATAGGGGGAGTATCCAGTTGAGTGAAAAATTAAGGATTTCTCCTAACACCCATTCCAAGGACTAATCTGACAATTCAATATGATTTGAGGAAGTAGTAACAAAAATACAACTTTTTGGGCCTATGAAGCCTCATGTTCTTAGATTTGTGCACATGAACAATCAAGACTGATGGACCTAGTCTGGTTTCTTAAAAGAGGAAGATCCAAACTAATCAGTTTGGTAGTTCCATAAAGTGCATTCTTTATAGGAGTGAATAATCACTCATAACCATTTTATTATAATGTTGGAGAAGCTCAGAACAATTGAGTGAAGACCAAATTAAAGATCTTGTCATCACATATTCATCATCATCATCATCTTCATCAGCATATTCATCATCATCACCATCAGCATCACCATCATCTTCATATTCATCATCATCATCATCATCATCATCCTCATCCTAATCATCATCATGATAATCATGATAATCATGATCATCATCTTCATTATCCTCATCCTAGACATCATCATCATCCTTATCATCCTCATCCTCGCCATCATCATCCTCATCCTTTTCCTCATCATCATCATCATCATCATTGTTGTCGTCGTCATTACCACCACCATCATTGATCATCATCATCATCATCATCATCATCATCTTCATCAGCATCATCATCATCATCATCGTTGTCATCATCGTCGTCATCTCCCTCTTCCTAATCAACATCTACGGTCGATCCGCGGAAAGTGGTAGGGGCTGTGAAGATCGACGGTCAGAACAATATGTTGGGTAGATCAATGGGTGAGAATCATTCCGCAATTAGAAGTTGCTCACTCGTTCAAATGAAAAAGGGTTAGCAGAATGTTAATGTTCTCAAGGTTGAGCAGTCTCGATGAAGGTAGTTTAGAGATCAATGGTTGATATTGATCTCCCTAAGTCAAGCTGTGCAGGTTAATAGTGTTAATCTCCCATATTATGTCTCCCCTCCTCACTTGCCTCACCTTTTGACTTGATTCCTATTCTTCTTCCTCCTCTTCCTTCTGTGGGCTCTCTGATCTGTGCCCTGAGCGCCCTCAAAACAAAGAATTATCTCTGAAAGTCTCCAGACATGTTAGAGACTATCCATAATCGACCTAAAATTGGGGATTTTGTTTGATCACTTTGAATTGACCATCTGGGGAGTACATGATTCAATTTGAAAAATAGTTATTGAATTTAGGGTTGATAAAAAAAGTTGTTTCCTGAAAGCATTAGGTTTACATTTTCGGTTTTTTCTTTTAGGTAGGCCCACTGAAGGATACTTTTTTCAATGTGTTTGAATAATAATTATATGCACCGAGTTTTGAAAAGAGAAATAAGAATCCCTATCAATCCCTCTCATTTGACATCTATATGTTAGTAGACTCAAGACTAAAGTTTGAAAGATAAATTTATCAAGTCTTCTAATACTTAGGTTTACTATGGTGAAGACGATGCTTAGGGATTAGGTGGAGTTTGAAATTGAATGGCTAGTTACTCATGAACTGTGTCCATCTGGACAAACATATCAATTATCTTTGTGATGGTATTTGTAACCTTTTTTCCCATTAATGGAAATGTGGATCCTAAAAAACTTATTTAGCTGGAAAGATAATAATACAATGCTTTTAATAGCATGTAGAAAAGTTCATTTCAAAACAGGTAAGGTAAAATGTCATGGAAAAGTTATTCTTCTAATTTTTTTACTTTTATGTTGTTTATTTAAACCATTGGTCATGGAAATGATCAAGTGGTCACAACAAGGATCAACAATTTTAAATCTCCCAGGGATGTACAATGTTAGAAGTACACTAGTTTTAGGTGGAACGTTGGCACTGGACAAAGATCATCTTTTTAGTTTTTGTTATTAATGTTAGGTATTTGACGCTTGATCTCTTTTGGCCTTGTAACATAGTATTTCTAATAGTGGAGCTCTTCTCAAAACAATTCTAGACATAAATAATCTTTAGTACCCCATGTGCCTACTTTCATCCCTAATTTCATATTATGCATTCAGATACGGTTGTGAGTAGTTCTCAACTACTCTAATCACTTTAGCATGATAGGAAACAAACATTTCCCTTCAAAAAATAAATAGGCCAAAGAACATGCAATAGAAAAAACCAATACTCCAAATGGTTATGGCTGTGTTCACATTAACAAAACAAGTGCATCAATCTCTTTCTAAATGGGTTTTTTCCCAATCTCATCTTCCATCACCGTTACATGTTCTTCATTCTCAAACTTTATTTCAGTCTCTCCTCCTCTATAATAACTCTTGAGTAATCCCCATAAAAACAATCTGGAAGTGATAAATCATATGTACATGGTTTACCTCACTAATTCCATGTAAATGTTGAATCACTTGGGATTTCTTCTTATTGTCACTTTTTTTTCTATACAATGTTTTTAATAAATAATGAAATTTTTTTTAACACTTAAATTTTCAAATGAAAAGAATGATTTATTTTTAAATGTCAACATTGAAGGGTTCAATTTCTCACATCCCTTCAAAGTAAAATGAGACCTGCCCTTCAAATTTGATCCCTGACTCTGAAGTCGTTCAACCTAGTAAAGGTGGTGTCCTGGTCAGGTCCGGTACAGAAAGGATGTCCTCACGTATGAGCTGACTAGTAATCATATCCCTCAACACTATTTGTGACATGCCTTAGGTGAAGATCATGTCCAAAGCCTCACCTATTCACCAGCCTTCCCGACTCCAGAGATCTGGCATGTGGCTTGTGAAGAAAATAGTGGGAGATCATGAAGTTCAGATCTTTGAAGCGACGAACCTGGCCTCTACACAAAGCAAAGGGATGTGGCTAGCTGAAACCATTCCGAACACCACCGTCAGCGTAAGTGAAAAGGAAAAGAATGTCAAGTCCAAACACCACGATCCATGTGGATAGAAATGCAACATCAAAGGAGGTGGCATGACTGGATTCTCAGCAGAAAATAGAGATCTCTACCCATGTGTCCACTCGTGCTGCCATTATGATGACCAGTCATATTTGTATCCATCTTCATCTTCATCACCCTATATAAACACCACCTTCCCAATCCGATTAAGATGCATAGAATGAATCAGTAATTAGAGACAATGCTCAAAGTGTTATTCTGCTAAGAGATTCTGATAATTTTGAAAGAGTTGAAATGGCGATATGCTTTGAGAAGCTTGTCATTATCGGGGTGTTGATGGTTGGTGAGCTTGATTCCACGCTCTTCTGTTGCCCTATTTTTTCACACCAGGAAAGAACTAACCATCAGGGCCTCGATGTGAAGCACTTTGAATGTTTCTGGATAGTTGTACCTCCGACTGTGCGGTGCCTGGGTTTTCCTGTCCCGGGAGTGTCTCCCCAGAAATCCTTGAAGAAATCATGGCTTCCAAAGTCCCGGTACATGGTGACCATGTTTAGTGGCATCCAGTAGGAGCGAATGCTTGTGCTGGGGTGGCGGGTGTCCAAACTCTTAATCACCTCGAACTCCAATTGCCAACTTTTTTTGAGGTGGTGAGGAGGTGGAAGAAACCCCCCACTATATGACCTGTAGGAGAAATTGCGCCATGGGAGGTGGCGAGTACAAACTGCCCTTCTCCAAGTCCCCTCATACAATAGTATTACTAGGACAGAGGGGGGTTGTAGAAAAGGTAAAGCATGGAAAGGATATAAAATCCTTTGCCATTCTAGAAACCATGCAGAAAGGTGCCTTTGAGCATGAAATGACACACACCCAGGGAAGGACATGTTGTTGATTCGACAGACAGAGGAGTGGTCGAGCCCAGTCAGCAGTGAGTCATCATAAGCATCCTTAACGTCGTTTTCATGACCTGCAAACTTGAAAACAGAAGTGACGTGCTACCATCCATACCAAGAACACACATTAGCTCCATATATAATGTTTTTTTTAATATAAGTAAACTATAGTAGTAGTACCATGCTCTAAGTTGTTAGTAGTTGATTATGACTGTAAACAATTTCATGTCCTGTTTCGAGGATTAGCCTCGGGGACTAAGATAGTATAAATTTCTCCCCACAGAGGGGAGAAGGGTTGGGAATTTTCAAGAGCAGAGACTCTCCACTGTAACATGTTTCAATATTTCCAGATATGAATAAAATTGCAGAGGAATGATAATCCTTTCATGGCAGAGATTCCTGTGTCATCTTTTTATTCAATTAGTAACTTCTTTACGTGAATGTTTATCCTATTTTCATTGCAGTTTGTATTTTATTTTCATGTTTGAGGATTAGTACTGTATATCATCCAGAATTTGTCTTGTATGCTCTTGGCCCATTGTTCAAGCATTTTCAAACATTTTATTCTAAAGTTGTGTAGAATTCACCCAGTTTAGGTGCTCTGCGTGATGGACTGTTTTCCCCTGTCTGCTAATCACCTGCTAAATATCTCCAGATTGAAGGATGGATGACTATCTTGCCTCTATCTATAAACTTTCATGATTCCTTACCTCCTACAACATATTTCAGACCGGATTGTTGACTCCATTGCGCAAAGGTCCCCTCCATGGTCTTCCCACCAGAATTTATAAAAACAAACTTGTTCTATTCAGAAATATGACCTTCTGAGTTGTCTTTGATTGATTGAATATATTGCATATGAAAACTCTATAAATAGTGAGAGATCCCTCTCTGAATTAGCCACCAATTAGCTTACTTCCTATTGAGTTACAAATGGTTTCCATTTTCATACATTGAGTTTCCCTCATCTTTATCATGATAATGGGGCTTGTGGTTGTTGTTGATATGTATATATTCAATTAGCATTACTAATTGTATATCACATGGATGTAAGGATGAAAAATAGAACTTGGGGATGCATAATAACAACCCTCATTTTCATAGATAAATTCATAAAAGCCAAAAGCCAAAGAAAATATTTCAGGGTTACACATTACAATTTAAAATTCTCATACGGAAAAGAAAATCACCTACTTGAGCCAACTGTAGTTGTGGAAGCAAGCTAGCTAAGACACCACCTCGTGAACAAGAATGAACCTTCGCTCCAGCAGCAACTATACCTGCAAATTCCCAAGTTAGACCAAACCCTAAAATATCCAAGGTAAAAAACTCTTGAATAAAAATGACAACAATAGAGTTTACCTCAAGTTGCCATGAAAAAAACAATGAGACCACCCAAATATACAAAATCCACCCTTCCATGAGGAAAATTTTCAGAAAAGTGGTCAAAATTGGTCCTAGCAGCCTTCAGAGAATGCTTGCCACAATTCATGGTTTGAGAAGAATTCCTGCACCATGCTACTGTCCTATAGCTAGTTGGTTTGGATACCTATTCATGATTTGAGTTTGCTTTAATATTTCTTGAGGAGAAAGATACAGGCCTGCCAAAAGAGGGTTTTTCACCAGTGGATGCAAAAATGGCTAAGTAGCCTAAGAAAGATGCCCGCCCTAGATTATGGGTTAGAGTAAATGCCTACATCACATGGGGGTCTTGTAGATTTTTATTCGGCCTACCTGACCATGTCTTCAAATTGTCTTGGAAGTGGATGAAGAAAAATTTATGGACCTGCCAAAAGGGTGTTTTAGGTAGATTAGACCAAATTGAGAAATTTGTCTAAGTATGGAATTGGTGTTAAATCTGCCCAAGTGGCCTTAAGGAAATGCCCACCATGCCTCATAGGATTATGTGAAAAATGTATTAAGAATGTGATTCTCTAGAGTTTTGTATCTAGCATACAACCATGCCACTTGCCACACCAAACTACAACATATATTTAAGGAAGAATTGGTCCCAACAACCTTAGTCAAAATTGGTCCCAACATCCTTAAGAGAATGCCCGCCACAATTCATGGTTTGAGAAGAATGCACACACCATGGTACCATCCTATGGTTAGTTGGTTTGGATACCTATTAATGACTTGATTTTTCTTTAATCTTTCTTGAGGAGAAAGATACAGGCCTGCCAAAACAGGGTGTTTCACCAATGGATGCAAAAATGGCTAAGTAGCCTCATAAAGATGCCCGCCCTAAATTATGGGTTACAGTAAATGACCACAACACATGGGGGTCTTGTAGATTGGTCTTCAGCCTACCTGACCATGTCTTCAGAATGTCTTGGAAGTGGATGAAGAAAACATTATGGACCCACCAAAAGGGTGTTTTAGGCAGATTAGCCCAAATTGAGAAATTTGTCTGAGTATGGAATTGCTGTTAAATCTTCCCAAGTAGCCTTAAAGTAATGCCTGCCATGCCTCATAGGATGATGTGAAAAATGTATTGAGAATGTGAGTCTCTAGAGTGTTGTATGGGGCATACAACCATGTCACTTGCCTCACCAGAGAGTCTCTAAGGAGGAAGATGTCAACCTGCCAACTTTGTGAAACTTTGGAAATTGACTAAGTATGAAAAAGTAGTCAAAACTACTCTAAGAGAATGCTAGCCATAATTCATGGTTTGAATAGAATTCCTGCACCACCATATTAGGATATAGCTTGTTGAACTAGCTATCTAGCCATGGTATCAGTTTTCCTTAATCCTTTCCGAGGAGAAAGTTATAAGTCTGCCAAAATAGGGTTTCAGGATAAACCTTGGAGAAATTCTTGGACATGGCTAAGTGTTGGAAAACTGGTCTAGGTGGTCATTGCTCCCTAACATTTGACACATTTATTTTCACAATGACAGCCCTCAGTGGGAATTTCCAAATGACCTCTCAAAATCTTGTTCTCAAGACTTAGGCAATTTTCTTATATTTCTCAATATGCAAAATAGTATTTTTCCTACTTTTGGCAGATTGATATTTTTCATATGTGACCATTGTAAGTCATCCTGAAAGTATGGTTGGATATCCATTTCAACAAAGAAAAAATCCATGCCAATTGATGAACCTATTGACATACACCCAACATCTGGTAGGCATTTGAAAGTGGTCTTCCAAACTGCTTATTAACACTTAGACAAATCTCTTCAAACCCTAAGTCACCAAGGTGATTTTATTTTTTTCATCAAACTTGGAGAGTGAGACATCCGAAATGTGAGGAATATCATACTGACTCAACCATGCCAATCTTCTCTCCTGCAACCTCATCATGTAACCTTGGCAGGCATTTTACTGTGATAGTGCAAATGAAGGTGAGAGGCACTTTTGGCAGATTTATATCTTACTCCTCAGAGTATCTTTAGGAAATCCTAAACCATAGTTGGATGCACCAACCAACATAATAGAGCCTATCACTTTTAGATAATTTTTCTCATGATCCTATGAGCCTATCATGTTGGCAATAGAAATTCACCTAACAATCTACAAAATTCAAAAGAATAAGTCAATGTAAACAATATTAATCATCAATATTGCATCCATACTTTACAAATTAGATAACAATAGAAATATAGGAAAAATTCAACCCTTTATGTACATGTGAACATGCAGACATAAATAATTAACAAATTACATACCTTAGTATCTGTGTGAGACATGTGTTTGATAAACCATTCAAAACCTTCAAGTTCACTAACAACATTATAGCAGATAGAATATTTGTTTTTGAGACTTCATAAAGAGGTTGACGTGACTTCTCGAGTAGAGGATCAACATCATGACTATCATCCTAGTTGTCCTCAGCCATTGGAGCAAATGTGTCTTGGATCAATCTATGTATCTCATCTTCCTGATTTGTATCACTAACGTTATCTCCATCTATATCATCTAAGAACTGGATCACCTTCAATATTCTGATCTAGATGTTCGTCACCCTGTAAATGAGTATTTATGCTAGTAGTTGGAAAATAACTCTCTAGAAGGCGACATTTTGTGGGCATTGCCTATATATTTACAAACAATGTAGTAAAATTAGTGTGTATAGAACATATAATAAAATGATAATACATTTTACTGAAAGTCATGATATGATGACTATTACATAAAATACATTAAAAATTGAATAACCTCTTGCCATGGGACGATATTCATAACCCCCTTCGGCGTGCCCCTTCAGCCTAAAATGTCTTTCAGTTGTTGTTATTAAAATTCTTCTTCTTTGCAAACCCCTACAATCAGAGCAAGGGCAATAACATTTTCCATCTCTCCTCACCTCTAATGTCACTCTAAACTGAGCAAGCTTCCTTGCATTTTCATTCATAGTGAAAAATCCTTGTAGTGACAAGTAATTGTCTTACCTACACCATACCAAACAGTAACTTGTCAAATACATTAGATATACGTTTATTTCTAAATGCAGTATATTATATACCAATTTCTATAAAGAAAAACATGAATACTGTGAGGAATAGGATTGTCATTGATGACAACATTAATGACAATCATTTTGGAAAAATATGGTAATTTGGTGAAAAACATGAAAATGACTAAGTATGGGGAAATTAGTAAAAATTTCCTTAGGGAAATGCACGCCATAATTTATAGGAGAATATAAATGGCTGCACCACATGGGGGTACTATAGATTCTTATTTTTCCTACTTGATCATGTCTTCATTTTGTCCTAAAAGTGCATGAGGGAGAAGTTATGGACCTTCCAAAACAGGGGTTTGTGCGAGAGCAAGCAAAAATGGCTAAGTAGCCTCAGAAAGATGCCTACCCTAAATTATGGGTTAGAGTAAATTCTTGCGACACATGGGGGTCTTGTAGTGTGTTGGTTTTTCTAACTAACCATGGTATTATTTATCCTCAAGCATATCTGAAGACAAAGTTATGAATCTGCCAAAATGAGGTTTTAGAATAAATTTTGGAGAAAGTACTGAAAATGACCAAGTGTTGTAAAAGTGGCTCAGGTAGCCTTAAGAAAATGCCCACCAAAAATTGTGTGTTGAAGAAAATTCCCGTATCATATGGGGGTCTTGTAGATTGATATTTGTCCTACCTGACCATGTCTTCAGATTGTCTTGGAAGTAGCTAAGGAAGAAGTTATGAACTGCCAAAACAGTGTTTTAGGAAGATTGGACTAGACTAAGAAAATTGTCCAAGTGTTGGAAAAATGGGCTCTTGTGGCCTTGGGAAAATGCCCCCCGTACATTATAAGTGTATGATAAAAATTGTCTAAAGCCACTACAACAAATCCTGGAATTAGCGTCCCTTTTTAGTGTAATTTTTTTTTTACATTGAGTGGTCAAACTAGACGCTAAATGGGACACGTCATGGACAAAACTTAAAGCGTCCCAAAAAATTTCTATTTTTGCTTCCTAAATAGCATCATTTATGACGTCCAAAATAGCATCTCTTTTTTTGCTTCTAGAATAGCGTCCAACTTTGCTTCCTAAACAACGTCAAGTTTGCTTCTAGAATAGCGCCCAACTTTACTTCCCAAACAACGTTGAGGTTGGATTCCTAAATAACATCCTTCTTTGCTTCCGAGCGAGTGTCCACTTTTGCTTCTTAAATGACACCCTCGTTAGTGCCATATTTGCATCCTTAATAGAACCATGTTAGCATCTAAATTAGCATCCCATTTTGCACCATGTTTTACTTCCAAATATGTGCCAATTTTCGCTTCCAAATTTGCACCAATTTTTGCTTCCTTTTTTGCATCATGTTTTTCTACCAAAATGATGCCAAATATTTCTTCTATTGTTGCACCATATTTTGCTTCCTATGTAGCGCCATGTTTTGCATCCAAAGTAACGTCTTATTTTTCTACCATATCAACGCCATGTTTGGCTTCATCATTAGCGCCATGTGTTTCATCCTTTTTAATGCCTAGTTTCGTATCTCTCATGTTTTGGTCACTAATTTAGTCATTTTTAGTATTTAACCAATATTATAATATCAATAGGGCATGGAGGAATCGAACCACCAACCTCCTGCTTGTAAGGTAGGCGCTCTTCCATTGAGCTAGAACCCTTTAAGAATTTGAGAACCTAACTTACAAAGTCCTCTATAATGGTAAAAAGGATCAATACACAACTTTGAGTATCTAATGGTCGAACAAGGAAACAGAGAAAGAGGCTTTTGTAATACCAAAAAGGACACTCATCAACAACAATAGTGTTGCATGTATCAGAAGATGACAATGTAATAGTACCAATTTGGTTACCTAAAATCATGTAGCTTGGGCATTCTGGTTATATCAGGACCTAATAAGCCATGTGATTAGAAATACACATTAGTGCATGCGCATGAACAGAGAAAAAAGCAATGTTCCACCAGTCTAGCTAGCAGCCAAATTATGACAGCCTGGTTACAAACATGTAATATCTTGCACCTTATTCTAGTAGACAGACAATTCTACTGTTGGTCCTAGCTACATGTGATTACACATGATATAAGTTATAACTTATGTACCAAGATACTTACCTGCATAAGATCAGTTCTAACAGAGTGGGGAAACAAGAGTGAAAAAAAAGAGAGTGTGCATTGAAACAGATTTTATATCATTGCAATGAATTGTGAATTGTCGATTCAAGCATTTAAAAGCATGAGAATTGAGAATTAACTACAGAAATGCATCTGGGAAATAGCATGAGTGCTATAAGGAAACTTAATTCCAATGTCTTTAAAGATTTGTAAGGCGCAGCAGGAATAGACCACTCACTAAATATGTTGGGGGGTGGGGGTTGAAGGTATTATGGAAGGAATTTTCAATGGAAACAACATACACTGAGAATCTACAATATCTTCCTGAACATAAAAAATGGCGAGTAGAAAAGAGTAATGTGGCTGAAATACACTGAGTGGATAATGATACTAATTATGATGAAGGGATCAAAGGGATCAAAAATAAAGTTTAGAGAAAAGACTAGTACCATTTCTAAAATACTGACCATTCCAAGAACTCCCTAGGAATGGTTTGTTGGCGTCCATTTCTTGTCATTTTCTGGGAACTTTTCTATGTTGTATCCTTCAGGAGATGGGTCATTCCCATAAAACAAATGCAGTAACAATCATTTCATCATGTAGAGCATATTTTATGCCCTCATTTGGATATAAAGGAAACAAGCGTAAATTTTAAGAAAAACCAACAAGAAGCTTAGGTTAGTCTCACCTAATATATTGCTAGTAATCAAATACTTAACAGAAGTCAACTATGATAATTCATCTAGTTATCAGTGAGAAGCTAAAGTTACTAGGATATAGATAAATATATGTACATATATGGGAACAAATTGGATACAATATGGTTGGATATGCATATATAAAAATACATGTAAAATATGTGTGAGCATGTAAAATACATGTATTTCCTAATATTTCTAGAGTTTTAACAAATTATTTCCCTTGGCTTAATGTATTTCCTAATAAAATGCTCTACAAAAATAGCTATTGACCCATTTTCTATTTTTCATATGGCATAGAGTTCCTATTCAAAATGTTCTTAAGCTCATAGCTTGGCCCAATGGAAGGGTGCTATCCTCATGTGCGGGTTATTGAATAGTTAAAAAATGTATAGTTGTGTTTTTTTCAAAATAAAGCCCAAATACGTACAACTGGAAAAGGTTTTCATAATTTCATATAAACTAAATTTGTACCTCGTGAATATGACCTCACTTTTGAAAAATCCTATCCTCTTATGTTCCAACAGCCTGAATAAAATGCTCCACCTTGCCCAATATTAATTGCATGATAAAATGTTCCACATTTTAGTGTGATATCAGCTTAGCTAGAAATGCTACCTATATCCAAACCAGTTAACACCATTTCATTCGATGTTCAGTAATTTCAGACACAGGAGACATCCTATAGCCTTTATATAAATCCATGTGCATTTGAAATTTCAGAAAGAGAAAACATTATACAACTTTAATGCCAGCAATTGGATAAAGTTGGTCAAGATGGAATTGGTATCATTTCCATCAATCTAGGGACATGAGATCTTGCGATTCAAGTGATAATTAAAATTTCAAAGTCCACACAACTTCAGATGGCAATATTTAGAAGAGCAAAGTGAAAATACCATAATATCTAGTAACATATAGTGAAGTCCTTTGGTCAACATAATATTTGCCACCAAAAATTATATAATAAATGCAATCAGTGTCATAATACCTCGCCTGCATCTGTCAAATAGTCACCCATTGCACTGAATTATTTCTTGTATACAACCATGGGCAAATTAATTGAACCCTGTAAAATAGAAAATAGCCACCAACAAATTATCTTCCTAGAGAATATTGTCACAGAACCAAAACAGAGAATGTGAGCTATAAAAATAGATCTATAATAAACTGTCTACACACTAGAGATAATCATGCTTAGAAGTTAAAACAACAATCAGCTTGGACATAAAAATATTCCAAGCGTTTCAACTGAAATGAATTTCAAAATAGAATGTAAATTTAGATAATATTTATTCAGTGACTATTTAAGGAATTCAAATAGAATATAGGAGGTGTAACATCTCTACATGCAAACCTCATGGATTTCCAATGTAGGCATGTGTGGAAGGAAATCATTTCCAATAAAGAAACAGATGAAGACAAAATCATCTACTACCCGTTCAAAATCAATCTCTATTGGAGGTTTTGGAATCTTCATATCATACTCTAAATATTCACGTAAAACCTAGATGATGATGAACTGCCAAATATTTGAGATATCAGAAACAAGTTAGATGTAAAAATAATAGTAAAACATCCACATGATCTATAATAATCTTGAAACTTGCTTTAATTATCATGACCTAAATGGGACCGTTATTAGTATTAATGCAACCATACAACATTAACAAAAAGAAAAAAACTCCAAGCATGCATAACCAAAATCCTAACATAAAAAATTATACATATATCCAACTTACCTAATAAGGCTTTTTAGGATTAACATTCAGTTCACCACCTTTCTCGTCAAACAATGAGAAAGTAGGAGTTCAATATCCTAAACGTGAATTAGTGTGCAGCAAGTTGGGGGTGCAAAACATCACATATGATTACATAGACACAAAAAATTGCATTTAACTACAACTGACAAGGTTCGAGCCCTTATGGACAATATTCTCCTCACACTTAATTACAGTATTCATCCCCAAGCCCTGGCAGTTATTCCCCTCAAACTCAAATCCCAGGTAGTTCAGACTATATGCCTCCAGAAATAAGGCATGCACAGGCTGAGGGTTATGCTACACTTGATAAGACACAGAGAAAAGAGAGGTCTGAAGGTAGCCCTCATTATAGTAAGTGATTTGAAGTTTTGGTGATGGTTGGTTGTAGGTGCCTTGTAATTTGAAATGCAATTGAATTAATATAAGGCTTACACTTGTCTACCCTTGTTTGCTTTTTCTAAATGCAACTTTGTAGATAGTGACACACCATCCAATTTCATTGGTGTAGTACCATGTAGATAGTGATACGCCATCCAATTTCATTGTTGTAGTATCATTGTCTTCACCTTAAATTTTGATGAACCTGTCACTTTTTCTGATGAAGGTTCAGTGCCATATTTTATTGGGGAAACCTGGTCATGCTTGCGAACAGACAACTACTTAGCTAATTTCCCTTGTTTAAACTTCTTTAAGCCATACTGCCCATGATCTTTCTTAAGTCCTCTGCTATTTTTCTTTGTTGGGGTCACACAAGATTTATTCACCCTGATACCCTTTGACGTGTATTCATATTTCTCATCCTCATCCTTTTGTGCAACAAAATCCTTGATAGGAGGTGTGTTGATTGAATTGAATTGCCTTGAAGCTAAATTCGAAACATCATGCTTCTTTGGAGAAGGAAGCACTTGTGCAGTCACGCTCTGTATCTTTTGTTCTTCCATTTTTGGACCAGTCAATGATTCAGTAGGAATTATAGCATGTGCACTCCTCTCAACCTTATCTCCAATATTCCATTTATCCATATGCTTAGAGGACATTGAATCTTCAAACCATGGATCCATCTGCTTCTCCTCTACCCATTTAGTAAATTCTAAAGAAAACCTTATAAAGGATTGATATGAATCTGAAGACACCACAAGTTTCTTACTACTTTCTGTTTGTATTGCTTGTTTTTGGATCAATGTGTCTACTTTGACACATTCCTCATTTCCCTTAACTGACTTCTTGTCATTATCAAAGCATTTAGTATAGTATTTTTCATCTGCAAAATAATAAAATGTTATTTATAACTAATGGGAAAATCCCATTAAAAATTATTTGTGGTTCAAAATTTAATTCTCTACTTCACAAATGAAAAAAAAATATGACTAAAAAAAATCACTATTTAGATAAATCCTTCCAAGAGCCACCTACAGTTAAATAAAAGGAGCTGCCTGTTTTGAAGAGGTCGTTTCGAGAGGAAAAGCCACATGAAAGAGCAAAGGAAGTAAAACCTAACTGTTGTTGTCCATCATTCACATGCCCCAAAGCTGTCAACCGAGCACGATGATTTAGGAATGGAGGTGCCTAAGTGTAGTCGACCTGTTGGGAGCTCGTTTCAGCCAGTATCAGATACTATATAGAAATAATCATGAATTCGAGCATAGGTAAATGATCAATAAGATCTACAATTTGTGCCAGATGAATATGCCAACATAAATTTGCGATGATCAAGGTCTAAGTGATGTCTAGTCCTTAATTAAAATTTAATACCTGATAAAGTGTCATTAATTAGGAAACTTTATGCAGGAAATAATCTCCCTGGGATATCTTCTAGTTCACTTGATCAGGGCACTTTTATAACAGTTGTAAAAATGAAGAGTTAGAGACAATATGATGAACCTTGAAATTTATTTTAGAAGCAGAAAAACAGTTAAGGGTTTCAAACGACCAGACAACATGGATGATAGCAGCTCTTTTGCAATTTGGTTGTGAAAGGTATTTTATACTTTCCATTTCCCTCAATACCTATAAATGAAAGGCCATTCTTCATTATATTTCATTATTCACTTATGCAACAATTATTTATTTAAACATTGATATTTTTATCAAACCAAGTTTATGCACTTCTGCTACACTAAGGTTCCAATGAAGAATGCCACATAAGCATCCATACAAGGTCAAGAAACCAATGAGCAAGTCACTTACCATGTGTATGTCCATCACAACATAGCCAAGGGTCACCCATACACCCCATATCGCATGGAGCACCCCCAGGCATGGTCTAATCACTTTCAGAGTATGCCCGAAAGCTAACAGTTTTTTAGGAAAAATGAGAATCAAAGTTCTTCTTTCTAATCAGGGACAAGTAACTATTTGGAACTCATGAATACTAAGTAGATAATGAAATACATAATTGTAAAAATTACTTTGTTTCTTAAATCTCATTGTAAGCAAATAAATAGATGATCTCATTTGAAACCAATCCTCACCTTCACCAAGATTTGCAGCTGCTCGCAAAAGTTTCTCCTGCTCTTCAATTTTTGCAACCTGAACCTTGTCCATTGGAGGGATGATTCCAGAAGTATGGCGAGTTCCTAATGCATAGACTTTGCGAGAATCATTTATAGCTTTTTCAGCACAACTATAAGCTGCATTGATCGCATCTATTCTATTCTCACTTTTAGTTGTAAGGGAATTAAATGTCATAATCTCTCATTGTACAGGTAAGGGTGTTGCTACCGCAACGGTTCTCCCCGAATTTATTTTACTAAATTTTCTGGGCCCCTCCTCATTATTGTTGTATGGCTTGATCGTTGAACCTTTTAGCTCCTTGAGCGTGTTTTCTTTCGCTTCTCTGAAGGTGGGGATGTTAGTAGTCTATGTGTGCTTTGTTCATCTTTGGTTCGAGTTGTGAATATGTGGTCTAAGAGAGGTAAATTCGCTGTTCTTCAGAGCATCTTGTGTGAAGAAAGAGCGATTTTGGTTACAACCGACCCTTAGCATTGCTCGAATACTTGAGTTTCCCTGAAGCGGGCCTCTTTTACTGCTATATCGGGGGCTGCGAAGTTTCAACCCTTTCGCCGTTGCGGCTCCGAGACTTTTCTTTCGCCCGATCTCCTAAACCGTCCGACGCCCGATGTTTGTTAATAGCGGGTCCGTAGCTTCTGCTTGCCTACCATTGCGGCTGGAAGGGGATAGTCAGTTCTCGATCCGAGTCCTTTCTGACATCTGACCTAGTTGCCTGTCCTTTCCGCGCGTCCCTTAACTCTCACCCTCCGCCGTTGCGGCTGCTGAAGTCTTCCGGTTTCCGAAGCTAAAACCGCCCGACCTCCGACTTACGACATCTCCCGCCCGCGTTTCACTTGGCTGTGACTTAAACCTCACTCGACATTGCGGCTGGCTGTTTCCCCGGGCTCCCAAACTCGTTTTTCCCTGATCGTCGACTTGTTTTTTCCACCGGTGACCATAGAATTTTTCCAGGCCCGTAAGAGGTTCACTTAGCCATTTCCTTGTGGATCGGTTAATTGATGATATTTGTCGTTTGGATCATGCTCTTAATGTGAATGCAGGCAGTATACAGGCAACCGGTAAAGTTGTCACGACAGGAAGAAAGATTAACCCATTTAGCAGAAGTATGACTAAAAAGAGGCAAATGGAAGACGAAGTCAGGAGCTGCAGAGGCGTGATTCCAGAAACGGATCAGTTACCAAGTTGTCATGATCACGTAATGACAAAAGACCGGAATGTGTAGAATTGGGAAACCAAAAGACCATGCGTCTGGAAAAGAAAACGTTTTTTCTGTAATTGTAGTTTAAATAGAGGGACGAGGTACTGAGAAAGGGCTTTTTCCCTGGAAAACTTTGTATTGGTTTACTTGTAAGATGAACTACTTCGTTTTGCATAGGAAGTGCAATTTTTTCCTGTCGGAGAGAGTGAAAGCGAAATGTATCAATGCAAACTAAATGAATAAGGTTGAAGAGGAACTATTTCGTTTTCAGCTGTGTTTCATTTACTGTAAGAGTTATTTTTTTTTAGATATTTTGAACCTACGTTCTTGCTAAATGTTCTTCAGTAATTTCTGGATATTTTTCGCTGTGAGTAATAGATGTTGTTATAAAATGACCAGCTACCTGGTTATTTGAATATCTGTAAGTGTTCATGTGCTCTAGAAGAAGTATCAGTTACCTGTGATTTTTCTCTATGTATGTGAAAATGTATTGCTCACCCAAAATGATAACCTTGCTCCCTAGTGATAGTGTAAATAGTTAGCTTATTTCCTTTCGTATCTGGTTTAGTTGCTCGCGAGCGCAAGACGAGAGGTAAGAACCTGCGCATCACTTTGTGACCATTCCCTACAGCTTGATCACTCTGCATTTAGTTAGGCACTTGCATATCATTTCTTTAGGTAAAAATGCAAAAATGCAGTGGGCCGGGCCACAACCGGTAAAGCCTTAGTTTTGTTCCTTGACCTACGGTAGCCGGACCACAAACCGGATGTATTCTCTATTTCAAACAGTCAACGGGCTAGTTGGGAACGTTGATTGGGGATAATCCCTTACTGTTTCCTCCTGCGAATTTCCAGGCATCAACAGTTTTTGGCACTAGAAGGAGGGCCGCCAGTGTATGGCTGGCCGAGGAAACCCGTTTTACAGAGATCATTCCGCTGGTTACAGTTCTGAAAGTAGTGGGCCGCGCAATCCGATTCCAGTAGAAGAAAACAGAGAGCATTTATATCCTGTTCGCAACGAAATTGTAAATGATCTAAGAAGACATACCCATGCGTATGTAAAGAAGATTGGAGGGTTGCCAATTATCCCCGAACTGCCTAGAAGAGAGTAGAAGAAAAAGGACTGCCCTTTAAGTGAAGATTCGGTGTTGGTAGGAGACTGGGAAGAACTTGTGGAAACCACCTTACAGGAGGTTGAATTTCCTTTGAACCAAGTAGGTCCAGACACTCCTTACAGTTCTCCTGTTCACACCCCTGCTGGTTCACATCCCCACACCCCTATTGGTTCACCTCCGCATTCTCCACCCCAACTCATGGCCGGTGTTAACGCCAATCAACCCCCAACTAATCCTCCACCACCTGCATGGAAAGCCAGGTCACCTCTAAATCTGACCCCGCCTTTGCATGACCTACCTCAAGCCTTCGAAAAGTTATTACCTAAGTTCGACCCAAATGAGAAGATATTAGTGGATGATCACTTACAGAGTTTTTATTTGGAATTAGAAGGACTGAAGGCAGGGGAGCATGAAGATGTGGTTTGTAGATTGTTCCCACATACCCTCAAAGGAGCTGCAGCCTCTTGGTATTTTGGACTGCCCGCCAATTCTATCCCAGACTGGGATACCTTTGAAAGAATGTTCAGAAGTAAGTATGCAGTCCAAAAAAATCACGCTGCCCTTATGAAAGGTCTATGTGCTTTGAAGAAAGAAAAAAGGGAAAAAGTGCACAGTTTCACACAAAGGTTTGCAGCATATCTAAAAAATTTCTCTGAAACAGATAAGCCTTCAGACAAGGTACTGATCGAATACTATACTTCAGCTTTGGGTCCTGATTTAGCCATGTTTGCAAAAGGTAGGGCCAAACCCACTTTGACAGAGACTTATGAAGAATCTGAGGTAGTGGAAGCAGAAAGAGAGAGCATTGAATATTATCCTGAGCAGGCAGGGGAGAAAAGGAAAAACTTGATGTTTACTAAGCCCAAAGAGGAGAAAGCACCAGATTATGAAGGTATGGCCAAAATGATGCAAAAGTTGTCTAACAAGATCATAGACTTAGAAAAGGAAAAAGAAGCACAAAAGTTTCTCAGGCCATATTATAAGATAAGGGAGGATAGCAATCAGACCCAACCTCCTCCTTAGAAAACTACAGCCATGAACCTGACAGAGATAGGGATGGAGAATTTCTGTACTTTTCATCAACAGCCTCATTCCTAAAAGAACTGTCCGCAATGGATAAATTCAATGACGTTGGTCATGAATCAGATGTTGGATTCGAGATTAACAAAGGAAGATGAAGATGAAAAGAACGAAAATGCTGCTTCCACTTCTACAAAAGGGCAGGAAGACGAGACCATGGCATTATGGAATTCTATCTCCTTACTCGATGCAGAGGAGGAAAATACCCAGGGACGCAAAGCTATCAGGGAGGCTAACGTAACAACTAGGAGAAGAGGGGCTGTCAGTGATGACAGTCTTCTGCTCCCAAAGATTCGAAGGCTGCAAAGAAATATAAAAAAAGAAATTTCAAGACGAATCATTGGCTGATCAGATTCCGGAATTTACCATTACCAGCTAGGAGCCGAAGCAAAACAGAACGTCGCCTAAGCCAAACGATGAGAATGCGAGTGCTGATAAATCTCAGTCCACTAGACAACTAATCAAATATGACATTGTCGAAGATCTAAAGAAGATAAAATCCAATGTCCCGCTGTTTGAAATGTGCAAAGTACATCAACAGAAAGAAAAGTTATTGAAGGCACTTGAAAAGTCGGAAGAAAAGCTGCCCGCCGACAATCAGCCTCGGGACGAAGAAGAGATTGGAGAAGCTAGCGTCGGAGGTAAGTCTAAAACCAAGCATCCACCTTTCCTCCTGACATTTGAAATTTTCAATCATAACATACACAATTGCCTAGTGGACTCAGGGGCGTCAATTAATGTCATGCCCATATCGGTATGTAAGAAAATAAACGGACAGCCTAAGCCATCCACATGGAGGGTGGTGCAATTGGATAGGACGGACGTCAAGGTAATTGGTGAATTGGAAGACGTCCTGATCCGTCTGGCATCCAATGATAAAGTATGCCAAATTATTAGCATCGTAGTGGCTGACATACCAGATGCTTACGGCCTGGTCTTGAGCAGAGATTGGTCAGCCAAATTAAATGGGTATTTCGCCACAGATTGGTCACATCTTTGGTTGCCGCACAAAGGGAGTCCTAATCAAATCAAGGTTTTGAGAGAACCTCAGATGAAGTACAATGTCACTCAATTAGATGAGAAGAATGTACCGGTCGAATCTATATTGGGAAACTACTTTCTTGAACTAGAACCAGGGAATTATCAAGCGGAAGAGGTTAGCAACACACCTGACACCCAGCCTGATCTCCGTCGTTTTTCTCGGGCTGATGAGCTTGACTGTAAAATAGTAGATTTAGCTGTAGGAGTAGATTCATTTTCAGTAGATAATGTTTTCTGGACTTTATATTTTGACGGCTTGAAAACGTTAGAAGGGTCAAGGGCCGGCTGCATCCTCATTGATCCACAAAAAAATAAGCACTTCCTATCCTGTAGATTAGAGTTCGAATGTACTAACAATACGGCTGAATATGAAGCACTGCTGCAGGGACTCAAGAAAGCAATCGAGCTAGAGGTTAGTAATTTAAAAGTTTTTGGGGATTCGAAAATAGTTGTAAAGCAAATAAGAAATCAAATACACTGTGTTTCCCCTCATTTGAAAGCTTACCAAAGCGAGGTATGGGAACTGCTCAAATGTTTTCATGCATTTAACATTATTTCAATCCCAAGAATAAAAAATGCAGCCGCTGATCTTCTAGCTACATCAGCCACCAGGTTGGTTCCCACTAATAACAAATGTTCTATTGAACTGCTTTTCAAGCCATCAGTTCCTGACATGATCACCAACTTGCGAGTATTTGACGACGATCAGCAAATAATCGAGTGCTTGACAAATGATGAGACCTTTAAAGGAGCCATCATCGATGATGAGGAACATCAGGCCGAAATGAAATATGACAATTTCATTCCCAAAGGGGTCATAACATTAGAGAAGACGTTCGACTTAAACGAAAAATTTAGGAGACCCGCTAATGTGAAGACACACAGCTCAACTCTACAGTTCGAGCTGATAAACTTAGGAACTGAAACTGAGACCAAGTTTGTGAACCTCGGCAAATGCTGCTCACCAGCAGAAAGAGACAGGTTCCTCCACTTGTTCGAACAGTATAAAGATGTATTTGCATGGACATACGCAGATATGAAGACCTACGACACCAACATTATCAGGCATGTCATTCCTATTAAAGCAGGCGTCAAGCCATATCAGCAGCCATTAAGGAAGATGCACCCCAAGTTGGAGCCACTCATTCAAAGCGAGGTAAAGAAATTGTTGGATGCCAGGATTATTTTTAAAATAAGGCACTCTGAGTGGGTGTCAAATTTGGTACCGGTCAGAAAGAAGTCGGGAGAAATCAGACTATGCGTGGACTTCAGAAACTTAAACCGCGCCTCAGACAAAGACAACTATCCGGTACCCCCCATGGAGCAATTGCTACAGATGGTTTCTGGGTCTGAATTGTTTTCATTGTTAGACGGATTCTCCGGCTACAACCAAGTGTTAGTGGCCGAGGAAGATAGATTGAAGACAACATTCAGAACGAAATGGGGAACTTTCGCATATAGAAGGATGCCATTTGGACTGATTAATGCCGGAGCGACGTTTCAGAGAGCTATGGACATAGCTTTCCGTGGACTGATTGGACGAACTGTGGTGGTCTACCTTGATGATATCACAATATTTTCTAAGAAACGAGAGGAGCACGCGTTCCAACTAAAGCAAATTTTCGAGCGTTGTTGGAAGTATGGCATCTCACTCAATCCTAAGAAGTGTGTATTCGCAGTCACAGAGGGCAAGTTACAAGGCCATATAGTTTCAAAGAGAGGTATATCTATAGACCCAGAAAGAATCAAGGCCATTGAACAAATCCCCATGCCTCATAATAAAAAGGGAATGCAATCCTTCATGGGAACAATAAACTTCGTGTGTAGGTTTGTGCCTGATTTTGCCCAGACTGTTAAACCATTGCAGCAGATGGTCAAGCAAAATGCATAATTTAAGTGGACTGAAACGGAAAAGAACGCTTTCATTAAAATCAAGGCTGTCGTTGCACATGTGCCTTCTTTGAAAAGTCCAGACTTTGATAAGGACTTTATTATGTATACATTTGCTTCCGATGATTCATTAGCAGCGGTACTCATGCAAAAGGAAGAAGGGGGTGATGAATTCCCAATCTCTTTTATGAGCACTGGGCTACAAGGAGCTGAATTAAACTACCCAACCGTTGATAAGCAGGCATACGCAGTATTTAAGGCAGTAAAGAAATTCAGGCCTTATATACTAAAAAATCGTACCAAGGTAATAGTCCCTTACCCAGCGGTAAGATCCCTTCTCATTCAAAAGGAATTAGGAGAAAGAAGGGGCAATTGGGTAACAGCACTTCAAGAATACGATCTTGAATTCAAGCCAGCTACTATAGTAAAAGGTCAAGGGTTATGCAAACTAATGACTGGGAATACAAACAATGAAGAACAAACATGGGAAGACGAAGCTGAGTTGCATGTAACGGATGTTTTCCCTTTATTCATAGCTCCTGAGTCGTGGTATATAGATCTTGTGCATTACTTGCAGTCAGGGGTGTTACCGGAACATTGGAGTTCCAAACAAAGAAGAGCTCTGCGTTTGAAATCAGCTTCCTACCAAATCGTAGAGGGTGTATTGTTCAGAAAAAACTATGATGGGGTCCTCCTGAGATGCTTGGAGAAAGAAGATGCTGAGAAGGTGATGTCTGAGTTGCACAATGGCCCAGCTGGGGGACATTACTCAGGGGACACTACAACCCACAAGGTTCTCAGAGCCGGTTACTACTGGCCAACACTCTTTAGGGATGCACACGCACACGTCAGAAAATGTGATACTTGCCAAAGATGTGGTGGAAGAAAACCTAGAGCAGCAGCACCTCTAAAGCCAGTAATGATCGCAGAGCCTTTCGAACAATGGGGAATAGACGTCATTGGAGAAATAAAGCCAAATTCTTCCCTGCTGCACAAGTATATTCTAACTACAACTAATTATTTCACTCGCTGGGTCGAGGCTATCCCATTGCGCAAGATAAACGAGGATGAAGTCATCAGTTTCGTACAAGATCATATAATGACCAGGTTTGGAGTTCCAGTTTCGTTAGTTTTTGATAATGCTAAATACTTTTCATCCATTAAGTTAACTGCTTTTGCTCATGAGAAAGGGATAAAATTACATTATTCTACTAACTACTATCCGCAAGGGAATGGCCTGGCTGAATCCTCCAATAAAAACCTCATTACAATCCTGAAGAAGACTGTAATAGAAAACCAGCGAAGTTGGCACTCAGCCTTACCCAACGCCCTGTGGGCCGACAGAGTCACTCCCAAGTCTGCCGTAGGAGTATCACCCTATACCCTCGTGTACGGAAAGGAAGCCATCCTACCTCCCAATATTCTGCTACCCTCTTCCATACTAGCTCAAGAGTCTAGGGGGTCGGATGATGAGGTTCTGCAAATAAGAATTTATAATATCCTAAAAGCAGAAGAAGCCAGGTCCAAAGCTAGAGAACGCTTCAGACAACAGCAGGAGGTAGTCAAAAGATGGTTTGACAAACATAAAGCTGGAAAAAAGGACTTTGAAGTAGGAGACTTGGTCCTCAAGTGGGACCACCCCCATGATGAAAAGGGAAAGCATACCAAATTCCAGCAGTTATGGGTAGGCCCCTTTCAGATTGTAGCCAAACTTGGCCCTGCTACTTATAAGTTGCAATATTTACAGGGATGGGAAGAGAACTTGCCAGTAAATGGTCTAGTTCTCAAGCCTTACTTTTCTTGAAGTTTTTCTTTGATAGTTCCTGCCTTGTATATAAATAAGCTGTGTAGTTGTTTCCGAGTCACGCTTTCTTTTAATTTAATGTTTAGTCTTGATTTTCAATAAGGGGAACAAACTTGTGGTGGACTGGAGAATACTAAGGTCTTTTGGGAATAGCAAATATGTTGAGTATCAGCCTGTGTATTGCTTAAAGAATTCTTCCAGCCTAACGGTTTTCTCGAATAAAATATGGTGTGCATTGAAGTCCTGCTTAACCCCTGTGAATTAAATCGGATTCAGAGAGTCTGGAGTACTATGTCGGGGCTTCATCCACGTCACATTTAAAATGTTCTAAGGAGCAACAGTAAAGGACCCATGGGAGGAAGCAAGGTGAACAGCGTATTAAATATAAATGATCCTATGCCAAGAAACAAATGCCAAGAGGCAGCTAAAGAGTCAAACTTCTAGAAAAGTACCATAAATCAAAGCAAGTGCTAGAGCATAAACACTAAATTGCCAAAAGATCCTCTCCGTCCGTGAGTTAGGACTTAAAGTACACCACTCACACAAAAGGGCACTATTGGATGGAGGATCTTGAATTAAAATTCAGTAAGAAAGGCGCACAAAAGGACTCAGATGAAAGGACAGAAGTCCAAAGGCACAAAAGTGTTAAAATGGCATGGGAATGAGGAACAAACGAATACTGTTGTTTGCTATGTGCTGCAACCCTGTGGCATCCACACTTTTAGCTACCTGAAAACAGAGGTAATAATGAAACTCATACTCTGGCCTCGGCATAGTTATTTGGACTTGAGGGTCTCGGTTTTCCTTTTCCCCAAAGGACTAATAGCAATGATTAAGGTACACACTTCGGTGATATGAGAAATCTAGAGAGCTGGAAGAATTCGATGGATGCATTTGTGGCGGAGCAGTCTGCTACTCAAAGACAATAATCACCCAGAGATCCATGTTCCCCAGGTAATCGCCAGTTGTTGCTACCGCAACGGTTCTCCCCGAATTTATTTTACTAAATTTTCTGGGCCCCTCCTCATTATTGTTGTATGGCTTGATCGTTGAACCTTTTAGCTCCTTGAGCTTGTTTTCTTTCGCTTCTCTGAAGGTGGGGATGTTAGTAGTCTATGTGTGCTTTGTTCATCTTTGGTTCGAGTTGTGAATATGTGGTCTAAGAGAGGTAAATTCGCTGTTCTTTGGAGCATCTTGTGTGAAGAAAGAGCGATTTTGGTTACATCCGACCCTTAGCATTGCTCGAATACTTGAGTTTCCTTGAAGCGGGCCTCTTTTACTGCTAGATCGGGGGCTGCGAAGTTTCAACCCTTTCGCCGTTGCGGCTCCGAGACTTTTCTTTCGCCCGATCTCCTAAACTGTCCGACGCCCGATGTTTGTTAATAGCGGGTCTGTAGCTTCTGCTTGCCTGCCATTGCGGCCGGAAGGGGATAGTCAGTTCTCGATCCAAGTCCTTTCCGACGTCCGACCTAGTTGCCCGTCCTTTCCGTGCGTCCCTTAACTCTCACCCTCCGCCGTTGCGGCTGCTGAAGTCTTCCGGTTTCCGAAGGTAAAACCGCCCGACCTCCGACTTACGACATCTCCTGCCCGCGTTTCACTTGGCTGTGACTTAAACCTCACCCGACATTGCGGCTGGCTGTTTCCCTAGGCTCCCGAACTCGTTTTTCCCTGATCGCCGACTTGTTTTTTTCGCCGGCGACCATAGAATTTTGCCAGGCCCGTAGGAGGTTCGCTCAGCCATTTCCTTGTGGATCGGTTAATTGATGATATTTGTCGTTTGGATCATGCTCTTAATGTGAATGCAGGCAGTATACAGGAAACCGGTAAAGTTGTCACGACAGGAAGAAAGATTAACCCATTTGGCAGAAGTATGACTGAAAAGAGGCAAATGGAAGACGAAGTCAGGAGCTGCAAAAGCGTGATTCCAGAAACGGATCAGTTACCAAGTTGTCATGATCACGTAATGACAAAAGACCGGAATGTGTAGAGTTGGGAAACCGAAAGACCATGCGTCTGGAAAAGAAAACATTTTTTCTGTAATTGTAGTTTAAATAGAGGGACGAGGCACTGAGAAAGGGCTTTTTCCCTGGAAAACTTTGTATTGGTTTACTTGTAATATGAACTACTTCGTTTTGCATAGGAACTGCAATTTTTTCCTGTCGGAGAGAGTGAAAGCGAAATGTATCAATGCAAACTAAATGAATAAGGTTGAAGAGGAACTATTTCGTTTTCAGCTGTGTTTCATTTACTGTAAGAGTTCTTTTTTTTTAGATATTCTGAACCTACGTTCTTGCTAAATGTTCTTCAGTAATTTCTGGATATTTTTCGCTGTGAGTAATAGATGTTGTTATAAAATGACCGGCTACCTGGTTATTTGAATATCTGTAAGTGTTCATGTGCTCTAGAAGAAGTATCAGTTACCTGTGATTTTTCTCTATGTATGTGAAAATGTATTGCTCACCCAAAATGATAACCTTGCTCCCTAGTGATAGTGTAAATAGTTAGCTTATCTCCTTTCGTATCTGGTTTGGTTGCTCGCAAGCACAAGACGAGAGGTAAGAACCTGCGCATCACTTTGTGACCGTTCCCTGCAGCTTGATCACTCTGCATTTAGTTAGGCACTTGCATATCATTTCTTTAGGTAAAAATGCAAAAACTCGGTGGGCCGGGCCGCAACCGGTGAAGCCTTAGTTTTGTTCCTTGACCTACGGTAGTCGGACCGCAAACTGGACGGATTCCCTATTTCAAACAGTCAACGGGCTAGTTGGGAACGTTGATTGGGGAGAATCCCTTACTATTGCCGCCTATGAATTTCCAGGCATCAACAAAGGGTTAAAATCAAGATTTGAAGGAATTCCAAGTGTTTTATAAATGTTCTAGTTTATAAAAAAATTGGACTTTATGTATGTATTTCATATTTATAAATGTGTCCCTGCGTCCTGTTTCTAGTGTTGTCGTGTCCCTTATCGGATACTTGTAGTTCTTCCATGTCCTCTGTGTCCTTGTGTCAGTGACTTAGCAATGGATGTATATTTTAGTCCCATTCACGTACTTTTGTGGTAATTTGTTGGACATTAATAAAATTAACTTATATTATCTTATCTAATCACATTCCTTCACCAAATAACCATTAATTTTCTGTGAATAATTAATTAGTATTTCCGTTTTTTCAAATTTATCCTATTTAAATGCTCTAATAAATATAATTAATAATATATATTTCTAATTTTAAATTATCCTTTAATTTCCCTATTTAGGTATGTTACGGTGTCATCAACAAGTCAAGATGGTCATACTGTGATTGTAGCCTTGAACAAATCATTGAAACACTGGGAGACTTTGGAACAAACTACGTTTAAATTCCAATGAGAATTCGATAAACTAGTTTTGAGGTTACTGGGACAACTTATGTAATTAGTAATAGAGCTAGGCATGCAACAATCTCATGTAGAATACAGATGCTAGTAGCTAGATTTAGGCTCTACCAGGTATGTGCTATGGGTTTTGAAGATTGGAATTTCCATTGCTCTGTTTTATTTCTTACCATACCCCTTATTTTTCAAGAACTGGTGCATGATTGTATATCAGTATAAATATGATCTTTACTTGCTAATAATTCTAGTTTTTGTTTTCCTCGGATACAACTAATGCCACTCTCAATTATGTACTATTGGGATTAGGAGATTTCTATATAATATTTTTAATTTTATATGCTTTAAATTTCAAGAGCATAGCCACAAGTTAGGTTTACATAGTAGTTTCATCATTTATATCACCAACCTGATAGATCTGAATGGCCCTAATTGAGTTTGCTGATAAGAAAGTTCACTTGACAAGTGAACATAATGCTGTGAATGGAAATGTTTATTTTCATTCCTAGTTTTTTCCCCTCTACTGGGATTTAATAGGTCTTGGATGTTGAGAGAAATCCTACTTGTGTCAGTCCCGCGGAGTGGGCTAATGCCATTAAGCCCCAGGGAGTAGGTTGATGCCAGCCAAGATTACCTCCAGATCCCTACCACTGATGACATCATTTGATGGGCACTTTATGTTGGCATCTGCACTATTGATTCAGATGATGAGCATGGCTAACTTATTCCTTTCCTTGTTGGAGCTGCACTTCTATCTAGGTTATGTTTGTTCACTAGCTCTCCTTCACTTTATAGGGTTTTCCCCTTAGGATAACTGACGTGTATGGACATGCATATGTAATATAATTTCCCATTGTTCTTGTACTTATTCTTCATTTCATTTCCTCTCATCTTGGTGGGGTCCTTTGCACCCCTTTGTTTTTGGTGGGATTACTATTGCTGGAATAATCACCAGTTCCTTTGGACTGTGTTGGTTTTAATTAAATGTTAATATAAATTCAATACTTTCTTACATGTTTCTTCTCAACCACGTGCCTTTTGTTATTTGGTACTTTTATATGTGAGAAATTTTAGTCTATTACCGTTGTTATACCATTTTTCTGACTAACAAAATCTAATGTTTATTTCCAGCAGATGAAACTTATGAAGAAGATAGCAATGGTCAAGGGAGATGGTACAGTGGAAGTTGATGTTAATAGTAGTGCTAGATATACAGCAGATCTCTTTGGTCCTAGGATGAGATCTTCATCTGTATATATGTACCAACTACTAGGATTAAAAATGATAGAGGATGCCCAATAAACAAAGGATGCTATAAACAGAGGAAGGTTCAAAAGAAGCTGTACAATCCTAAGGGCAACAGAAATAGAGCTCCATCTGTGAAGAATTCTAAATTATTATGCAAGAAATGATGCCACATATGAGCTCCCTTGGAATTGTTTAAGACATTTTGAGTATAAGCCAATGAGATTTGTTAAGACACACTGAGTCATTGCTTGAGCTTCCTCCAAAATAAGTTAAGTAACATGATCATGTCCATGATTGTAAATTTCTAAACATGAGTCAAACCAATATCTACCCAGAACTAAGTGATTGTGTGTAAAAGAAAAAAATTGATTGTTTGTTTTCTTTGTGTATGTATTGCAACAAGATTGCTACTAGGTGGACAATGAGAAGAAATGATGAAGCCCTTAGGCTATGTTTACAATAGCTATAGTCTTAGACTTGGTACTTTATTGTTGCACCTTATGGACTGATTTTCAAGTTTTTTCAAACACTTAGTGTGCACCTCCCTGTAGGTTGTTATCTGACCTTGGTTTGTGGTTTATGAGATTGGAAGTTTAAAAGAATTGACTAATTGAATCCTTATGCATATATGACCTTGCATGCCATGTAATATCTCAGCAAACACAAAAAAAATTGCAATTTAAATTGACATTAATATTTCAGACTGTAAATGTAAATCAAATGTAACCACAGTACCTCCACTCATAGGAATAACAGCAGTGATACAAGGAGAAGTCAGATCTGGAATATATGGTCCTTTGTGTGAATTATTGGCAGCCTCATAAGAACCAAATCCTGAGAGAGAAATCACTACAACCAGCATACAATATATTACACCCACTGCTAATCTTGAAAATTTCCTGTAAGAGAACATTCCTATATCTTCCAATGATGTAATACATGAGAGAAATGTGCCCAATTTCCCAAACTAAGCACCCAGCTATGATATAATCACTGCTTCCCTTCTAAATGATCCCAAACTAAGTGCTACGATCCCTTCTCTTTAGAATATATGGCAATTCTAGAAACAGTGGGTAATATTCTTCCTTAACGCTGAATCATTCTTCAAATGGCCAAAGACTGATGAATATATATTTGTACTGGGTATACTAGCCACTTCTTGAAAATAAATTCAACCCCATCTCCAACATATGCAAATCCTTTACATTCTGCGACTTTACACAGAGAACTTGGCACTTCCAGGAAGTGAGTATTTCAACTTTTCCTCTAGTAAGTAGCAGCACGATTTAATGGTCCAAGGGTGGATTCCTTATTTGAATATGCCTTCATTCACATTATTGTACACTCTCTCCAATAATATATAATCAGACAGAGAAATAGCTTGCTAAATCAGTGATTTACCCAGTCCCCACGACTTGGATGTTTGCCACAAAATGCCCTTCACAACACAGAGGTGTTTGCCGTAAAGGCCACCATAGAAGATATTTCGTATGATCTTCTAACACCTGAGGATTCCAACTCTAGACCACTCTATGTTTCAGAAACATGCAGAAAACAAAGATGCATGCACTAGAAAACCATTTCCGTACCTGTAAATAATCCCTCTACCCCTTCCTTTTGTTTGCTTGCGCTTCAGTTGGGTGGGTCAGTGATCAAATTTGAAATTTCAAGGTTTCGTTTGCTTGCGCTTCAGTTGGGCAATTCATTCATCAAATTTGAAATTTGAAGGGTTTTAAATTTTAGAGACTAAGGAAATATAAATAATTTTACTTCAATTCACAAATATAAATTAACTAAACCTTTTGACCATTAAAATTCTTTTAAATTTTTATAATTTTTAATAATTTTACATGAAAAAAATGATATATTTTCAATAAAATTTATTTTGAACACATTAAGTTGTCATATGTGTATCATTAACACTAACGTAACAACTATTCTATTGTATTTTGTCTAGTTTGAGCATGATAAGGCATGATAATGAGGAAGAAGACCTAAAATTATGGACTTCACCTTCAAAGAGTGCCTTTTAATCACATTGATAAGGAGTGATAAGAAGATCACAACAATACAACGTGTCAAATCTTAGTTGATATTGTTAATTAAATACTTGTGTGGTAAATTTAATATAAGACTTACTTATAGTTGTCTCTTACTCTTTGCGTCTTGACACATTTAATATTTTATGGTCCTCTTTGTGCCTTGACCCAATTTGTATTATAAGGTGAGGATGTGCATGCATAATAATCCTTAGTTATGATTATGAGATGAGGATTTAAAGAGAAGAGGATGTAAAGACAAGCAATTTTTATATGTATTTTGGTGGGGTCGAGGACAAATGTTGTGAGAAACCACAAATGTTTGGAAGGACGGAGGGAGATTACATCATGATCATGCCACCCATCAAATTGAAGACTCTTCTTGAGCCAACAATTTTTTTTTAATTTTATTAATAATTATTGTTTCTTCATATCATGTTCCCAATGACACCTCTCTATAGCAATGCATAAATTGACCTTTGCACAATTTGTGATCCTACCTACATGCCATTATTTGTATTTGCATGACATCGTGTGATGTTTATAGTTTTCGTGATTCCATGATATTCATGCAAGAAATGAAGTTTTGTATAGGAGGACTTATCAAACTGGCCTTTTGAATTTCATTTTGATGAAAAAAGAGTGGACATGGGTAGCGAGGTTCACATAGGTAGTAGGCACAAAGTTTTAAGCTCATTTCGGGCCTAGTAGTAGAATAGTATATGTTCTTTTTTTCTATAGTCATAGTTGTTGACAAATTGTCACACTTTAGATTGCAGCTCCAAGTGACTCAGGAGTGAGACTCGCATCTCGATGGCTAGTGCCTCATAGTCATCAATGATTACTATCCATCTTGCACAACTAAGAAGTGAGTGCATGACATGAGTGAGTGAGTGATTATAATTTATCATATTTCCAATATTTTGAATGATGAGTTGAACTTTATAGTATAGGAATTTCAACATCTTGACAAATTTATATGGATGGGTAATTTCAAATGTCACCCTTCTTTTGAAATGTTGATATAAATTACGCCCTTCTTAATTGGAAGGGTAAAATTCAGTTTTTACATTTTTTTTGGAGGGCAATTTTAACTTTACACTTCTGGGAAGGCCTAGAACCCTTTGGATGCCCAATGATACCTCTCTATAGCAATGCATAAATCGACCTTTGCACAGTTTGTGATCCTAGCTACATGCCATCGTAGGGGCCATCCATGATATAGGTATTAGCAAGTGGAGATAAACCTTTGATTTAGCAATAACTATATACTAGGAATTCTATAGGTTAGGGGGGGATACTTGAGAAACAAGCACTCAAAAGGGTTATACTCCTCTGGTTTCAATCTTTCAAACTGGTGAAAGTTGTGATTGGTCCGAGATGGATTCCCCTACACTAGCAAGAGAGACACTTCTTCCTGCATATTAGCAACAGCCATGGTTACTCCCCCTCCCTCCAATTATCTCCATTTCACTTGGTTTACTCCTCTGCAACCTAGAAACAAATCTCACTGCAATCATGGATATCTAAATCCTAGTTCAATGGTGATTAAAACTCATCTCTACGAGTAAAATGTCTTAAAGGCCCTAGATGTTTCATTTTCTGAGTAAAATCACAACCAAGCTAGTTATATGAGTTTAGCTTCTCATCCTTCCAAGTCAACCTCCCATTCCATTAATTGTAGTCTTTTTGGCCACAAGCTTTGCAACTTTTTGTGACATAGAATAAAGGATTGGCTTAGCCCTACCAAGGTGCCCAAGGTATGCCTCATCTATGGAAAATGGATGTTACTACTCTCTTAGAATCTCAAGGCTCCTGAGATCTAGAGGAGCCCTTCAAAAGTCAAAGAGGAGTACCACTTCTTTCACACTCTTAAGTAGTTGTAAACCTATAACTAGCTTGGTGCTTTGACTTTTTTTTAGCCTGCATACTAAATTGCACAAGAGATTTACAATCCCTTATTCAGTTCGTGGGATCCATAACAGAGATTTATAATAGAACGCATTAAGAAATTACCATAATCCATCAACATTGTATCGAGATACATCCATCCTTTAAATACAATGCATAATATACACCTTACATTACTCATAACCACTACTATCGATATCAAATTCGTACACAACGTTCATTACAAGGGTTTAACTATCCTTTGATCCGGGAAATTAAATTAACAATTTAGAAATTTTTAAAAGAACTCGTAACAAAAAAAAAAAGAAAAAGGATTGCGTTGTCTCTCCAGAAAATCCTCTCCAAAAGCGTTAATTTTCAAACCTTAAAAATTGATGAGGTACATGTTAGTTATCTGGCGAAGTTAGACTTCTCGAAAAGATATTAACCCAGTATACATACGAGTTGTTTTCATATTCCCATAACGGTGAAAGAAAGGACTAAGTGTAACCCCTCCCATCACCAGTATACGTTATTGATGGGTTTGATGGCACCATTGCTAAGCTTATGAGATGAATAAGGCAATCTCGTTGCCACACTAAGCCATGAAAGGAATAACCCTTATTCTCCAATATGATTATGCAGTGTAGATTATTCAATCCAAATCTCTTGGTTATGATTTCTGCACAATTAAAGAAATGGAAGAAAATTCCGAGCTCCTGTGGTAATAAGAATTAAGTAGGCACATTGATCCAAAAAGACGCAACAGAAATACGAGGTAGTAAGAAACCTGTGGTGTCTTCAAATTCATATCAATCCTTTATAAGGTTTTCTTCAGCTCCTGCTAAATGGGTAGAGGAGAAGCAGATGGATCCATGGTTTGAAGATTCAATGTACTCTAAGCATATGGATAAATGGCAGATTGGATATAAGGATGAGATGAGTGCACATGCTAAAATGTCTACTGAATCATTGGGTGATCCAAAAATGGAAGACTAAAAGCTATAGAGCATGACTACACCAGTGCTGCCTTCTCCAAAGAAGCAAGATGTTTCAAATTTAGCTTCAAGGAAAGTCAATTCAATCAGCACACCTCCTATCAAGGATTATGTGTCACAAAAGAGTGAGGTTGAGCAATATGAATAGAAGTCAAAGGGCATTAGGGTGAATAAATATTGTGGACCCCAGCAAAGAAAAATAGCAGAGGCCTTAAGAAATATCATGGGCAATATGGCTCAGAGAAGTTTAACCAAGGGAAATTAGCTAAGAAGTTGTATGTTCGCAAGCACGAGTAAGGGTTTGGATGCTTAAGCATTTTGATATCTCTTTTGGGCAGAAACTTGTTCCATTTCTGGTAAAACCTTATCTAAATCCTACAAAACTTGTAAAAACACTAGCAAAGAAGTGAAAGCCGAACCTCGAATTAATCAAAGTTAAGAGATTCAAGAAAACACTGGTTAATCTGCAGCTAGTAAAATAAAGGCACATCATTTGATATGATCTCTATTCTACTATTCGTATGATGTTTTTAGAGGCACTGTGCAAGAGGCATTTTTTTTATACCTCGATCGAAACTCGCTCAATGAAACTAGAATTATAGAAAAGGTAACTGACAAAACTACATAGAACTAAAGGAAAGGAAAAAAATAATAAGATATGAAACTTAACATATGGGTAGAACAATAAATAGCAGTGAATTTTTTTCTAGTTTTCTTTAAAAAGGTTTCAAAAAAAGACACATATGACCTAGGTTTTTTCCCTGTAAAGTTTAAAGTCTTAGACTGATGCGATGGAAATATCAAAAAAAGGTGATGAACTAGTATCAAGTTCCATGATATCCAACAATTGGCACAAATTCAAATTGGAAACAAAATAATGATAGAAGATTTTGTGTATATTACATTTCAGAGCTTTTTTTCTCTGTTTCGATCAGGATATTGTTTTTTTTAATGCAAAATCCTTTTAACAAACATCAATACTAGTTTTCGTTCTATATTATGCAATAGAAAGCTTTGTGGGCTCATAATCCATCCATCGAGCCATAGGCCAATACTGGGGATAAAGCTTTGTTGTTGTGGTGTCTTTGCATGTTAAATTGTGATATTTAGTGTGTGCAAGCAAGTTAGGAGAATTATAGATCAAGTATGGTTCTTGGTGCAAAGGTAATGGATCCCAATGATTGTTTTGTCGATGATTAGATCCAGAAACACACTTCATTCTTGCTTCGATTGGAGGTGTGTGGGGCTATGCACTCAGTGATCATAGGGAGATAT
Source organism: Pseudotsuga menziesii (assembly GCA_001517045.1). Lineage (NCBI taxonomy): Eukaryota > Viridiplantae > Streptophyta > Pinopsida > Pinales > Pinaceae > Pseudotsuga > Pseudotsuga menziesii. Next base: position 88,518 of record LPNX010624062.1, read on the forward strand.
GCACTAATTTTACATTGTTTGTGGACATGAACTCCTTCTACATATATAAAATATAGCATCACACAAAAATGCTATCACATGAATCATGATCAATGACATTGACATTGATATATCTGACATTATGTCAGACATTTTTTAACACAATCCCTATCTCTAAACCTAGTGGAATTCCTAGCGCAGTTCCTTTCGAAATTTCCTGGCATTATTCCAGGAGTTATACTTGGATCTATACCTGGCGCTATGTTGGATGTTTTCTAGGCACAATTCCTGGCTCTATACTTGGTTCTATGTTGAATGTTTTTCCCGTCGAAATTCATGGCGCAATTCCTATCGCTGACCCTAGATTAATATATGGTGCTATGTTATCATTAGAGGAATTTTGGGGTCTAAAATGGGCCTCCTAAGGAAAATAATAAAATAATAGTTAAAATAATAAAATAATGGTTAAAATAATAAAAT
>LPNX010624062.1:89062-119589 GCA_001517045.1 Pseudotsuga menziesii
GTCAGGACGTTTTTTGGAGGCTATTCTTGGCGTTATATGGGATGATTTTTTGGACGCTAATTGGGACGTTAATTGGGATGATAATTGTGATGCTAATTGAGATGCTAATTGGTACGTTAATTAGGATGCTAATTATCATCCAAAATAATGCCAACTTTTAAAAAGGGACGATAATTCGGACAATAATTGGGATGCTAATTGGGACACTATTTGGGATTCTAATTGGGATGCTAATTGGGACTCTAATTGGGACGTTAATTGGGATACTAATTAGCATCCAAAATAATGCCAACTTTTAAAGAGGGATGCTAATTGGGATGCTAATTGGAACGCTAATTGGGATTCTAATGGGGATGATAATTGGGACACTAATTCAGACGCTAATTGGGATGCTAATTAGCATCCAAAATAATTCCAACTTTTAAAAAGGGACGCTAATTGGGATGCTGATTGGGATGCTGATTGGGACGCTAATTGGGACGCTAATAAGGACGCTAATTGGGACACTAATTAGTGTCCAAAATAGTGCCAACATTTAAAAATGGATGCAAATAACACCATTAAAAGCGCCATCCCCTGGAAAAGCGTCCACTTTGTCCAAAAAATGATGAAAAATACACTAAAAGTGATAGTGGACGCTAAAAAGGAAGCTAAAAGAGACGCTAATCACAGGTTTTTGTTGTAGTGATCTATCATCCTACATCTTGTTGAATATGATATCTCACCATGCTCTCAGTTCTCAAAGAAGATGTTTGACGACAAAGATAACGGTCTGCCAAAGTAGAGTTTCAAGTTGTTTCACACTATTCAAGTACTGGCAAAACTGTCTTAGTGGCCTCAGGGAAATGCCTGCCCTATCTCATAGGATGATAAGAAAAATAATATGAAAGTGTTAGGTTATAGCTTGTTGATGGGTGCATCTAACCATGGTCTCAGTTATCATGTGGATTGTTTTATGACAAAGATATAAATCTTCCGAAAGTAAGAAAAATATTATTTTGCATTTTAAGAACACAAGAAAATTGGTTGTGTTAGATTCAGGAAATTCAAAAGGCATTTTGAAATGCCAGCAAGGAGGGGTTATTCTGATGATAAAACTCATCAGGTAGCATAGGCATGTTCCTTGGTGATCTGACTATCCATCCATACCTTCAGGTTGTCTTATGATGGTCTCATATGCAAAATATCAATCTGCCAAAAATAGGAAAAATAATATTTTGCATAGTGAGAACAAAAGAAAATTGACTAAGTGTTAAAAACATGAGTTTGAGAGGTCAGTTGGAAATGCCCTCCAAGGGCTATATTTGTGCAAGTAAATTGATCAAATGTCATGGATCCATTCTTTGGTAAGTTTTCCATGTGCTCATGACTTCAGGTCTCCATAGAGTGTTCACACGTGTGAAATAGGAGTCTGCCAAAATGGGAAGAAATATGTTTTGATGTTCAAAAGAGGTTGAGAAGTTATTTTGAAATGCTTGCAGAGGTTGTGTGTGTGTCAATAGATTTATCTTGTGATATGGTCTTGTTCATTGTTGAAATGACTATCTATCCATGCTTGTAGGTTTCCTTATGGTGATCACATGAGGGAGAAATCAATCTTCCAAATTAGAAGAAAAAATGTTTTTACAAGTTAAAAACAATGTTAAATTAAACAGTTTGGAAGCCTATTTTCAAATGATCTCTAGATTATGTGTGTATATGAAAAAGTTCAAAAGGTGACATGGATCTAATCCTTGTTGAGGTGGCTATCCAACCATACTTTCAGTTTGCATTATGATGGTCATATATGCAAAATATGGACCTGCAAAGTTAGTGAAAAATAATAAACATAGTTTATTAAATAAGAAGCTACAGGAATGTATTTAGAAAATAAACATAAATTTAATAAAAAGAATTAAGACTAAGTTTTGAAGAGACACATCTTACTATTGGAGAGATGCAATGTTTAGAATAAGTTTTAATTGATTATTTCATTAAAATAATAAATAACAAACAAAGATTCGAAGAGGTGTCTAAGCATGATGACATGGCAAGGTGTAATTGGAACAAGACATGAAGGATAGAGATGACTAAGGACATGCATAATGACATTGACAAGCAAGAATGACAAGCATGGAACGTCTAGAGAGTCAAATGACCCATTCTGTGGTCATTTGAAGATGATTTGGACAAGCCAAAGAGGTTGGTGTAAAGATGACAAGGAGATGGTGACATGACAATAGACAAGCGAACTTGATGACAGAGATGGCTGCGGGCATGATAAAATAATGGACAAGGAAAATATTGTAGGCATCTCTGGAAGATCATGCGGGCATGCTAAATGAGGAAAATTGTGGGCATGATAGAAACTATTGCAGACATAAGATATTGCCTATTGCGGGCATCTTCTCAGCACCACATGTGGGCATCCCTTATGGCCACCTGCGGGCATCCTGGTGTGAGCTGCGGGCATCTGAATACATCACCTACTGGCACCTTGAAAATGGACAGTGCAGGCATACTTATTGGAAGATCAAAGACCCCCATACAAGCAGTTGACGAAGGGTATGCGGGCATAAGAGAAGGCCAAGTCTTGGCATAAAAAATAAAAATAAAATGATGATGATGTGGAAAATTAAAGAAATTTTGGTTAATGATAACAAAAATAAATTGGTGATGAGGTCGGCCTCCTAAGACATGGAAATATTAAACTATTTACGGCCAAAAAAGGATGCATGCTTACTGACCCGCGCATAAACAACCAAGAGCCGTTGAAAGCTGGCATTGGTTTGGTAGGTGTGATTTCTACTAGTAGTTTAAAGGATTAATTTTATTAGTTTTTCGTTGGTACATTCATTATATATGAGATTATGCTAAATATTTTGTGGAATTCTTGTCCAAGTGACTCCTTTTCTTAATTGGTTGCTCTGATCTGTGTCCATAAAAAAATAGATCTCCTGTCGTCATATAGCCTACCCTGCTCTGCCATAAATCCAATAATTTGAATATTTTCTTCTTGCATTTGAAGGCTTCCGCCAAAGGTAGTATGCTCAACAAGTCAAAGTGATCCTGTCGAATCTATAGAAAGTACCTCAAATGGCAATATGTAAGTCAAAATAAGTTCATTTTATTTCTCGTGATGAGGTCCCAACTGTACCCCCCTTTCAAATAATTAGATTTAAATAAATAAGAATGTTAAATTAAAGATAGCCATATATCATCGATATAGAGACGAAAGTTCGTCGAAAATTAAAAATGTCAATATTTCCACGGTTTTTTCGCCAAGATAAAAAAAAATGAAGTATTAATCCACGAATATTTAAAACATGGACATATTTCGCGGAAAAATCTGCCCAAATGTATTAGTGTCCCTAGAGCTCCAAAATGCACGCAAACAGGTGCAGTTAGTGGCAGATGTCAACTAGTCATGTCCCCCATGCACTGGTGAAGTGATGAGACCTCCTAAGCTAGAGAAATTAAACAAATAGACTTTATGTGGTAAAAGGAGACATAGGGAGGATTGATAATAATTGTAACTCCTCCTTCTTCAATAGAGAATCATTTTTTCCTTCCAGCTGTTTCAAAGTATCCACCTCTTCTATGGTGAAAACTAAGAGGCAGAGGATGTACATAATTCCATGGACGACGACTCAGTACCTGGTCCTGAATTGTCAGGAGAACATCTTTTGTAATGTCCAGAAACATTGACTAAAAGACAATATTGATTGTAATATTCACAAGTACATGATCCTGAAAAGCATCTTTTTGATATTTGTAAACAAAAACTTTTAAAAAAACTATTATTTAATTTTATATTAATGAAATTACTTTTTTTTTCATGAAAAATATCTATACTTTATTGATATATAAGTAAACTAGTTCTACATAAAAACACAAAAATATACTATTGCAATGAACAAAGAAAAAGACCAAAATATAAAATAAAACTAGCCTAATGACAAACCAAACAAAGAGAAAGACCAAAATATAAAATAGAACCAGCCTAATGACAAACCAAACAAAGAGAAAGGGAGTAAACTACTTAACCGACCATTTGCACCGATCGGACGACCTGGCTCGCGTGAGTGGTCACATCCGACGTTGTCGACCGTCCGATCGGTGCAAATGATCGGGCAAATAGGTCAATCTAAGAGGAAGATCAAAATATAAAATAGAACCAGCCTAAAGACAAACCAAACAAAAAGAAAGACCAAAATATAAAATAGAACCAGCCTAAAGACAAACCAAACAAAGAGAAAGACCAAAATATAAAATAGAACCAGCCTAAAGACAAACCAAACATAAAGTTGCGGCCAAATGGACAAAAGAGCTAGTCCCATATTATTGAAATTACTTATTACGATGGGTAGGTTCGTTGAATAGATAAAGGAAATTGAAACGAAGAAACAATATTATGGTACCTTTATGTAAGATGTGACGAGCGAAAAGACGAAATCATAGATATCATAAATATATCGTTTACCAGATTTATGAGTTAATTGATTCGGTTAATATATGTATTAATTAAGTCTTTGATAAAAAAATTTAATTGATTTTATTTTAATTTTTAAATATATTTTATTATTTAAATATTTTTAATATTAAGTTTATATCATGTTTCACTTTTGTTTAAAATACACATGTTACATTTACTTTTATTATTATAATGTATATTTTATATTTTGGATTATTTAAAATTATGATGTGTGGATTTTGTTATTTATATTTTGAATTATTTAAAATTATGATTTATGGATTTTGTTTTTAAAATTGGTATTTAAAATTTGATATATAGATTTTGTTTTTAAAGATGATATAAAATTATGACTTTGTATTATACAGAGAAATTAGTTCACAATGTGACGAGGACACTCGTAAAGAAACTAGTGCACTACAAACAAAGGTAGGTAACAGTGCAACTCAAGGTGCAAGTTTCAATTTTGATCCAAATGCCATGGAGATTGGGTTACAAATTCAAATAAGGTGAAGAAAAAAATAGTTACGCAACCATTAACATTCAACACAACACACTAAAAAAACATACATATATATATTAAAATATATATAATTGAAAAAAAAACAAAAAACAAAATATATATGTGTGTGTGAAAAAAACAAAAAACTGAATAATCATGTGGAAAATTAGACATGTGTTGGTGATTTTCATGGTCATCCTTACTCCTAGGCGTTATTTTCCCCCTCCCGTCCCCCACCCCAGCTTGACCGTCCCTTACCCACACTCATTGGTTAAAGAAACCTAATAGTTGGCGAACACAAACAACTATTCAAGGAATCCCCACATCAATGTTTTTTTTTAATTAATCTTTTTAAAAAGTTAAATTGTTTATATATATATATATATATATATATATATATATATATATATGATGATGATGATGATGATTAATCACAAATATTATAGCCCAAAGGTTGAAGCAATTTCTGAGCGATATCATAACAAAGGAGTAGTTCGGATTCCTGTTCAACCGTCAAATTCATGATGCGGTGTCCCTTGCATAGGAAGCAATTCATATCATTAAGCAGACTAAAAGCTCATCATTTGCCTTAAAACTGGATCTCTCCAAAGCCTATGATAGGGTAAATTGGACCTTTCTAAGGATAGTAATGATTCAGATTGGGATGGATTTGGAGATAGTCAACTGGATAATGGGATGTGTTTAGTCATCTTCCTTTGCAGTACTGATTAACGGATCACCCTCAAATTTTTTCAGGGCTACAAGAGGCCTTAAACAAGGGTGCCCTCTTTCCCCTTTCCTTTTTCTATTGATAGCAGATGCCCTGAGCAGAGTTATAAATCAAGCAAAAAGGGAAGGCTCTTATAAAGGAATAATGGTAACTAATTTAGAAGAACTATCTCACATTCTATTTGTGGATGATGTGGTAACAATGGGAGAGGGTACATGGGGAAACCTAAAGAAAGCAGAGAAGAATCTAAACTTATACAAGAAAGCTACAGGAATGCATATTAATGTGGAAAAGTCCATTCTCTCCGAAAATAGTTTTCCAGAGGAGGTACGAGATAGGCTTAGGGCTGAATTTCCTTACATTATAAAACCAATGGATGAAGGGTTCAAATACCTAGGGTTTGTACTCAATCCTAATGCTTACTCCTTTAAAGACTGGATGTGGCTATATAAGAAAATTGAAGGTAGAATTGGGTGCTGGACTTATAAGTTCTTATCTAGGTGAGGAAGGATGGTTCTGCTCAAGGAAGTCCTTCAAAGAATCTCGGTATATTGGGCCACAATTGCTTACATCCTGAAGGGCATTTTACAGAAATTAAGGAAAAAGTTCTTCTCCTTCATATGGTCTGCCGATAGACATTCGGCAGGAATTCCTCTAGCTAGATGGAAATTGCTAGCCAGTCCGAAAGATTTAGGGGGTGGGGCATTAAGAACCCCTTTCTTTTTAGTCAATCATTCGCTACCAAAACATTATGGTGCCTAATCAAGAATCTTGACTCCTTATGGGGGAAGGTCTTAATCTCCAAATATTGTCCAAATGGGTCCATTCAAGATTGGATAAGGAAAGGAGAAAAATCCTTCAAGAATGGGTCTATAGGATGGAAAGCACTGGTTTTAGCCTTCCCTCAAGTAGGGAACTAGTTGGCATGGTTGGTTGGCAATGGACGAGAGGTAAGGGTAGGAGAAGATTCGTGGTCAGGAGCAGGGGAGAGTTTTAAACTTTCAGAAGGCCTAGTCTTAAAACTAAGAAGCTTAGGGATATTCACCCTAAACCAAGCTTGCTCTCTGTCATTACAAAGGGAAACTCTCTGCAAGAATTCATAGGACTTAGGTCTAGAGGAAGGACTTAAGGATGAATGGGAGGAATATGTTTCATTTCTCAAATCTAGTTTTATTCATTTAAAGGAGGAGAAAGAAGATAAATTGGCCTGGACAAAAAATCCTATTAATGGGGATTTCACGGTCAAAATAGGATACAAGACTTGGGCATGGGAGCAACATCAGGGAGAGAAGGTGGATTGGTGGAAGCAATTATGGAAATATGAAGGCCTCTTAAAGGCCAAATTAACCTTGTAGTTGACTCTCAATAACAAGCTCTTAACTTGGGATAACTTGCAGAAAAGAGGATGGGTTGGTCCAAATCGATGTGCACTTTGTTATTTAGATGAGGATACTGTGTCTCAATTGTTTAATTTCTATTCTTATGCAGAATTTGTGTGGAAGGAAGTGTGCACGGAATTAAAGTATCAAGGGACATCGGGGATATCTCTTGAACACAAAGCAAAAGCATGGTGGACAGAAAGATCGGTATGTCTATACAGTGTTTTCCCATCCCCTTTCTCTTATGGAATTTGGTGGGCTAGAAACACTGTCATTTTAAATAATAAATTGATTCCTCCTAAAGTATCATCAGCTCTTGTGATATAGTGGGTCAGGGAACATAGATCCCAAGAAAAAGAGCAAAAAATTAGAGTTCTGGTTCCTCCAGAGATAAACAAAGATATTCCTTGGGCCTTTTTCAATGGTGCAAGTCAAGGGGACCCTCTGCTGGGAGGATCGAGAGGAGTGATTTACCTCTAAGACAATCATAAGATCCAAGCAAGGTTTTCTCCAGGACATTGCACCAATAATAAGGAAGAACTTGTAGCATTGCACTTGGTTCTGAATTTGGCCATAAACAACAATATATCTCAATTGCAAGTTTTTGGGGATTCCAAAATGGTGGTTTATTGGGTGAACATGAATATTCAAATTAATGCTCCACATTTACAAAAACTATTGAACGCTATCAGAAGGGTGTTGGAATTATTTTCAGGTTTCAGAATATCTCACATTTACAGAGAGTTGAATATGGAAGCAGATAGACTATCCAAGCTAGCTCTGCTACTGGATCCAGGTAAACTGGAGACAGAGGAAAATTTAGGAATTTGAACTCAATTACTAAAGTTTTTAAAGTATGCCAATGAAGATGTATAAAGGACATAGGATCATAGCACTGAACATATGAGACTCAATATTTTTTTGCTAAGATTTGAAAGGCATGGCTTAGATATAGAACTTGTATTCTTGGACAACCCACAAGAAAAATTACGAGAATTTTTGTGATGAGAGGATTTTGGTTCTTATGTAATGAAAGTTCCTCTGCAACAGCTTATGGTCACTCTTTATTTAGAGTGGCAAATATTTTCCTATTGGAAAATATATGATGATTAAGAAACCAACTTTTTTTTTATATTTTAAGAGAAGAAATTGTTTGGATTGTTGTAAAATTTTATTTCTATGATCAAAATGTTTAGAAAGAAGCATTATTGATTTGCCATAGTTTTGATAAGTGAGAAGATTAAGAAGGTTTGCATTGTAGCATATATTATGAAACTACGATTGAATGAGGGTGTACATAGGGCACTCTAAGAGAAAGTGACTTTCACTGTCAACACTCATAGTCTCACAAAGATGGCAAATCCTTTCTACCCATGATGTTCTAGGAATTTTCCATGGCTTTGTTTCAATATGCATTTGATGGAAGTTTATATTTATATTGGATTTATTTTCTTCTTCGAATTGGTTAAAACAGAGAGATACTTTTAATCTTCTTGACAATTGCGCCAAGAGGCACTCTACAGCCCGCTATGGGGGAGATCTTGTAACGTGATGTAACGTTAGTAACTTTTGTAACATGTTGGCAAAAAATAATAGTGATAGTGAATATTATGGGAGAGATCTTGTAACGTGATGTAACGTTAGTAACCTTTGTCACATTTCGGCAAAAAATAATAGTGATAGTGAATATTATGGGAGAGATTTTGTAACACAAAATAAAAATAAATCACTTTCTTAACGTTATTTTTATTAATAAAAAATAAATTTTCTAATAGGCCAAAATAAATGCCGGCCACAAAAACAATCTAATATGGGGGAGATGTTGTAATCTTAAAACAATAAAAAAGTAAAAATTTAATTATCCATAAAAAAAATATGTGGGTCAAGAAAAAAAACACAAAATTGAATTATCCGCAAAAAAATGTTGGCCTTGCACATGTGCACATGGTTTTAAAACCATGTGCAAGGCATTCTAAACAACCCATGGTTTTATTGTACATGGTTTATGAGGCTTTGCACATGGTTTTTAAACCATGTGCAAGGCCTCCTAAACAACCCATGGTTTTATTGTACATGGTTTAGCAGGGCCTTGCAAATGGTTTTAAGACCATGTGCAAGGCCTCCTAAAAAACCCATGGTTGTAGGAGAGCCTTGCATATGGTTTTAAAATCATGTGTGGGGAAATGATGCAATGTTCGTTCCTAAGAAAATAAAAAATAATAAAAGATATTATATGTCGGCCATAAATAATGGATACCTAAGAAGAGGTTTGCACCTTGAGAGATTTGATCCATCTCGGCGCTTGATAGAGCCTAGGATTTGGATCTACGTTGGTTTAGTTGAAGATGAGTTTTTCATTTGTTTTAATTTTTTTTAATATGTGTGTGTGTGTGTGTGTGTGTGTGTGTGTGTGAGAGAGAGAGAGAGAGAGAGAGAGAGTCTCTCTCTCTCTCACACACACATATATAATGATTATTAACATCTACTGAGACTGCGTTCAGTCATCAGTGACAGGTTCCCTCACAATTGACAATAGGTATTCATCAATGAACCCTAATTGTGTTGAGGGGGGTATGGGTGTGTGTAGTTTTAGATTTTTTTTCAATTTTCAATTCTATTTTTTTATATATTTATATTAATTAAAAAGGAGGATGTTAGGGTGTTGAGATCCCTTTTTAAATATTTCTAAATGATGTTTTTTTAATTATTTATAATGCTTTATTTAATTTCTGAATGGAAAAGTTAATTCTTTTCCTAGTTAAATCTTGTTTTCTATATTTTATTTTATATTTTTGAGATTTTTTTTTTTGTGTTTTTATAATTTTATTTAAACATTACAAGTTTTTAAAGGTATAATTATGAAAAAACAAATATATTTTTATAATAATATTGAATTTAGTATTTTAAACAAATATACCAACTAATTATACATATGTATATTGTAATATTGTATTTCCTCCATATACAAGGGCGGTAGTCGAGGTCATCTTTGACCCTAGAGAATCATTGGAATTGAAGTACGCATGGGTTAGATTGATAGTTTTGAAGAATCAAGCATAAGCATTAACTATATGGAAGGGAGTAGAGCTAGCTAGTGAAAAAAGGACATAAGAATCTCATCATAATCATGGATTCATGAATGCTTATTCCATATTTGGTTCGAAAATCTACCCCTAAACACCCTTACTTAAGCAGTTTAATAACTATATAGTCCTCATGAAAAGTGAACAATTTTAATAGTTCCAAGCTTTCCAAGTAAAGTGAAAGCAAAACAAGGTGGAAAACAATCAGCCTAACCTTACTTGCTTCCTTAGTCATGGAATTTACAAAATTTACGGGGGCACCCATTCGATCCATATCCCCTAAGTTTTCCCCTCTCTTTCGAGACCATTCTCATGCAAGTTGAAAAGACAAGTTTAAATAGGATTAATGGTGATGATGCAAGGTGCTGGAATATCCTCATTATTATAGAAGATGGCTCGTGCTTTTGGTTAACTCATGTACTTTCCCAAATTATGTATAGGTCCTTTCACATCTCTTTCGCAACATGTGGAAACATTCTTGAAATGGTGATGATGAGGGTGGCTAACCTTTCATTTTTGTTGAGAAGGATATGTATGCGAAAGAGAAGTATGAGCATCCGAGGTTGATTTCTGTAACATCCCTAAAAATCATAAAAAAAAATCTATTTACCATGTGTAACTTTAAATTTGCTAGGAAATCATTTTGAGAGATGTTATACTTCATAATTCTTCTGTCGTGATGATAATGCCTTATTTAATAAACTGCAAGATTTATGTGTCTATGCTAGTGTTTATCATTAGCATGATTTGTTTTACAACCTTTTGTCAATATTACGTCAAACATTCTGGTTGATACTATTTTGTGACAATAATTGCCTTAAAAGACTCTGATGGTTGCAAAGTCGTAATATTGTTTGTTGTTCCTTCAATTTTGTTCTACTCATGAGCTGTTAAGGGAAAATTTCATAGTCTTACTTAGTATTTAAGACTAACGCATGAACCTTCGTTTTCCCTCTGTGCAGGTGGATGCAATCACCCTTAAGTTTTGCTAAGGAACCTACGCCATAGGGAAACAAAGCAATAAGGAAAAGGTGGTCCACCTTGGTTTGGGAAACAAACTAAGCCTTAACCTAGTTTTTGATCTTCATACTATATATTATACCATATCTATCCTTAGCATGCAAAATTTCTAACCAATTCATATGTTATATATGCTAAACTATATCATACGCCTTGAGAATCTCAACCTTGGATAAGAGATATCATAAGCAATATGATAACCCTTAACATTACCATATATTATAAGCTCCATAGTGGGGGGAAATTATGTATAGAGTTTTTGTCTTTACTTATGATGCGAATGTTGGTATAAACCTTGGAAGAGAATCAGTGAAAATGATATGCAAAGGACGCAATATAAAATTATGTAAATGTAGGCCATGTAGTCTCATTAAAATATGTAGTTGGTGGCAAATGGATAGGGTGCAAAACCCTAGGGGTTTAATGCGTCGTAATGGATCCTTTCGATGGGGTTCAGTTTGATGTTAGTTGTTTTCTCAATTCCACACTTGGCCTCTAGCTGTTCGACCTCATTGTTCTACTGTCTATGAACAAAGATGGAGGAGCCAACAATCTTGGCCCTCGACACCTTCTAAACTTGTCCAAGATAGAACAAATCACTGGTGGAGTTTGTAAACCTATTTCTAGTGAAGTTTGGGTGACTCTGGTTGGATTTAAGAATGCTGAGAAGGTAAATACTTCATCTGCATTTCCATTATTGGTTTTCTCTCTTTGAATAAGGTTTATAAAAACTATTGTTTAACTACTGGGATAATATGTGTACATGAGATAACAAGAATGGCTCTCTGTGACGAGGGTTTTGGTTGGATACTAGCCAAGAAGCTCTTACATCTGGTAAGACCTATGACTTCACCTTTCATGGCTCCGTGAAACAAAACTTAGTGAATTGTTGTGTGTTGATCCCCATAGTTTTGGGGCTTCATCTTTGCGCCTCTTGTCAGTGTGAAAGTGATAATTTCCATTGGCTATGAAATTGATACTGTAAGGGATTTTTAGTAGACCGTGGATTCTTAGCGAATATGCCACATTTATAAACGTAATGTTTAATGTGTATCTATTGCAGTTCGGTTACTTATTTTTATTATGTAATGGTCTTTTATTTAACTCTGTAAGAACCCGTGAGGGCTTTACATAATACCATGTTTTATTTCATCACTACTGTAACCTCGTTCACTTATCAATGCGACTGTGTAAACTTGGTTAATAGATGCACTCCATTCAATTTTTAGTCTTATTTACAATTTTTATGAAATTTGCAAATGATGTAGCCATGAGGCCCTTACTATCATAAAAGATTTGGAAAAAAGGTCGTAAGTCCACTGTCAGTTATATTTTATGTTTCTTGGATCGGCAATTGTTTTTAGGTTTGATAGTGACCCGTGAGGGATTTATGCTATTGCATTCATCTTCTTTGGAAGGAAAATTCATGGGCAATCGAGCCACTGTCAAAAAATATTCATTAGAGGAAATTTAAACTCAAAATGGGCCTGCTGAGGACATAATAAAATAATAGTTAAAATAATAAAATAATATTTATTAATTTTGGAGGAAGAAACGAAAAAACTATTTTTTTGTTCGTATTTTAGAAATATCTCCTTGTGTTTTTACTCAAATTTTGATCGGGAGAGCTCGTTGGATGCGGAATTAAATTCAGCATCCAACGAGTACCCACAAAAACAAGAAATACCTGAAAAATGTGATGATGACATCATCATCATTTTTTTTCAGGTATTTCTTGTTTTTTGGGTAGTGGGTTCATCAAAAGTATGCCGAGTGAATACAAGTTGGATGCAGAATTTAATTCCGCATCCAATGAGCTCTCCTGATCAAAATTAGAGTAAAAACACAGGGAGATATGTCGAAAATATGAACACAAAAGGTAGTTTTTTTTTATGATACCTATCCCCAAATTTATATTAAAAAGGTGTTTAAGACCTATACGGTATTTCAAATTTAAAGCAATTTCATTGGATAACACATGATGACATGGAATTTGAATGAGGGTTAAAAGGCCCATTTTGTGTTGAAATTTCCTCTAACGACTGTTTATCTTTTATGAAAAAATATTTTAACATTAGCCCGTGAGGCCTTATATTGTATTCGTAGATATTTATCTTAAATTGTACATTGTTGTTTATTTAAAGCATTGATACCAAACCATAGAGCCATAAATACAAGTCTGTTAAGACTCTAGGTGATGAGGTTCATACCCTATTACACTTGTTTTGGAAGAGGCCATGGAGGCATTGATTAATATAAAATATTTGTTAATTATAATGGATAAAGGTATTTGCAGTCTTATCTTATTCTCGTTTTCAATACTGTTCTCTTTCCAGCAATGCTTATGGAAACTTGTAAAAGACACATGAGGGATTTCACAAATGAATACTGACTTTATAATTCGGTGTTTGTCCTTAAAATATAAAAGAGTTTAGTTTTAAAAAGGAATAATATGTTGGCCATCAGCCTGTGCCTATCTTGTTGATTTCTTATTAGAAGTCCTAAGGCCATCCTTTGTTTACCAAATATGAAACCATTCTTAGATCGATTAGACCATTCTTTTAAAAGGGATGATACTGTTTTTCTTAGTGGATAAGGTTGGTTTTAAAACAAGAGATATAATCCCTAAGGATGCTAGGTTTTAAATCTGTAAATCATAAACTACTCATAACAATACCAATTCGACTTACATCTTGTAACCACTGCTGCATCTTGTCAATAAACTCAATTTGGTATTTCAAGAAATTATTTTTTAGTGAGATATGAAACCTAAATCAGTTATTATTTTGATTTACAAATTTGCTTACCTATTGTATCTAGGGTTGGATCTGAACAACATGATTTATTGAAAGATTCTAGTTCGAAGTTAGAATAATTTTATCTTGCGTATAACCATATATACTATGTGTATTTTATTGCAGACTTAAATCCTAAATATGTTTAGCATAAGTACTATTTTTTGTTTTAAATAAGAAACCATGAAGTTAGCTTATGAATTCCATACAGGTTTTATTTAGGATTTATCAGTTATATATATAATTTACTTATATGCCTTGTTGGTTTATCCCACAATAGTAAGAGGGGGGGGGGGGGGGGGGGGGGGGTAAATCAGTATTGTCAGTTTTTACTTTAAAATACACAAAATAAATAATCAAGACACAGATTTTATTGTGGAAACCTCAAAAGAGAAAACCACCAACACACACTCATTAATAAGATGAATTTACAAAATTGTTTATCTGCTACAACAGAAAAGGATGTAGATACACCCTATATTTTGCTTGTAACTACAAACTAGGATGCTACAACACCCCTATGGTTTTCTGCCTATTTCAACAGACAAGGATGCTACAACACCCTGTTCTCCAACTACGACTGGAAGGAGGCTTCAACCCCCTGCAGACTTATGGCCTGCCTTAGCATTACCCTGCCACCCTAGACTGATGTTCTTAGTCTTTTAGAACAATTAAAAAACTATCCACTTTGGACTCTATTAGACTTACTAACAGAGACACTTTATTCTTTACACATTCATGCAATAAATACCTTTTACCTATTACCTACCAATGCATCTCTCCATAGCTGCGTTCTTTCATTTTGGATCGTGAATGTTTACTTACAGACATATCTCTTCATCATCTACCTGTTCAACCATTGTATCACTTTAGCAAATGCAACGTTTCGTTCTTCCCACAACTCATAATTCATTTCTGCAGCCCTACTTATCATTTCTTGGTGCTTCTGCAATATCCATCTTCTTTCCACAAGATCATCTTCCAGCTTTAATTAGAGTCGTTGATCCTATTTCTAATTCTCTCCAAACCATCGATCTAATGCATAGATTTCCTCCACGAAATAGTATTCCTACACCATGGTTTCCTCATCAACGATCCCCACCCTTGATCTTTGTTGGGAGTTTTCCTGGCCATTGATCTGAGGTAAGATACAAATTGAGGAATGCGGGTTTGTGATTTTTCCAAAATGTATTTTCATGATTTCTGCAACATTTATCTCTTCCAAGCATGTCGGTGACCATTGATCTTCCGAAATGAAAGATGTAGAGTGTGGGTTCTCAAAAGCTCAAACATTGCTTTCGCACTTCTCTGCCTTTCATTTTCCGCACTAACCTTTCTGCATCGTCGATCTCTCATGGAAGTCTTTCTAAACATCGATCTTCCCAATTGTGGCATGCAGGATGCAGGTTCATTGAATCTTTAAACATTACTTTTTCAATTACCTTTCCGCATTTTCCTTCCACACAGTCGATCTCCTTTTAGCGGAACCAATCTATCTCGTCCGATCTTTCGAATTACGGGATGTGGGATGCGAGATGTGGGTTCATAAAATCTTGAACATTACTTCTGCAATTTCTTTCTACATTTTTTATTCTACACCATCGATCTCTTTTAGAGGAACTAATCTCAGCCGTCCGATCTTGATCCTTTACGCAACTTTGGTTTCCACCTAACTGTGGGAATTAATCCTTAATCATCAAATCTAGTGCAAGACTAATATAAGGCGTCCGATCTTGATTGTTGCAGAACTGCATGCTTCCACCTATCTTTTGTATAACTGATCCTCAGTCGCTGGAACTAGATCAAAACTAACCTCTTCCGTCCAATCTTAATCCTTCGCGAAAGTTTATCACTCCGCATGTGTTTAACCTCTGCGCTAGTTCATTCAGCAACAACATTGGATGATCGATCTCAGTCGTTCAACTTGCTATAGGGTTATTCATTTGTCATTCACCCTGCAAACTGCAACCTATAACAGGGTTATTCCTTTGTTATTCTGGATACCTGTAACCTTTAGAATGCCACCATATCTTTGACTTCCAATAACTGATTTGACATCAATGAGAACTAATTTACTCAACATGCATTTGTAACTTGATGTATGTTTATAGTAGCCTTTCTACATGTTATGAATATTATAATAGCTTTTGTAATAGATCTCATACGGTGTTTTTCGTCTTCATTGAAACTTAACTATTATGTTATCTAAACCCTACACTAACGAAGGATTACCAAAGTAGGTTTAAGAAGAACCGAGGCAGTTAATATGCCAAGAACAAGAAAATAGTATCATTTTAAGCTAAAACTAACTTAACATAATAACTTAGACTAAATTCAGATTTTTTGTGTTTAGTAATAATAAAATCTAATTTCCAAAATCTCTGTAATTGATAATAATTTTCAGATTTAAAGTTTAGATAAAAACAACAACCTGTCAATATAAAAGTTGTAGATATTGAGCATACTTCCAAAATACAGACATAGAATTAAATCACCATTAAATAATAGCAATTAGAACCTAGATAATGTGTAGAAGGGGACAAACACCCAAAGGATACTGTTCACCCAACCTTCTCCTGAAGCAGCCAAGATTATTTGCTTAGGACCCCTGAGCCTGTTCATTGAACCACTAGGAAGAAGATCACTGAATTATAGCCCACACAACAACTTGTTGTAACTTAGCACTCAACGACAAAATTAACTTAGCAATTCCATGTTAGCTATCCCCTCATCAAATTCCTTTTGCGCCTGACTTTATTAGTTTGCAGCAATTCACAAGGTACATTATCTTGAAAACAGAATGAGTAGTCAGCCTCCTGCTCAATGTGATGGTATTTATAATATTTCCTAGGTATTTTGGTCAGTTTTGGAATTAAATGAGCGACCATCTCAGTTCCCCCCTCTCAAGGAACATGACCTTAATTTTAGGGATTATGCTTCCTACAATAACTAGAAAGTGAAATGCCAGTGCTGCCACTTGTCAACCAGCCTTCTACAGTTGCTCATTCGTTTTAGTGGGTCAGTGAACACTCATTTAACAATCTCCCTTGGATAGGTGTCTATTATATTTGATTATTAACATAACTCATTCTTCAATTACATTCATCCTTGACCAACTTGGTCATAAAACTTTACAATAAATTTAACATAATGTTTTCTGAAATTAATAATAAATATTTATTTTTCAGTTCTAGGTGTGTTACAAACACCCCCCCTTAAGCTCAACATCGTCCTTGATGTTGCTTAAGTTATTATGAGTCTTCTTGGAACAGAGCCGGATATGCCACCCACATATTGCTCTCCAATTCTCAGGTTTCTTCATCTGAACTGAGGTGTTTCCATTGCACCTTTACCTGTCCAATGGTGCGATTTCGGAGAAAAAATTCCCTCCTGTCGAGAATAGAGTTCGGTTCCACCTAAAAATCTCCTTCTGGTTCTACTTGAATCACATTCCAGTCGATCACATGACTAGCATAGTGTACATATTTCTTCAAAATAGAAATGTGGAAGACATTATGTATTTTAAGATTACGTGGCAAATCTAACTGGTATGCCATTGGCCCCACTCTTGCCAATATTTTGAACGGTCCGCAATACTTGGGTGCTAATTTAGCATAGCTCCATAGTTTAAAGGATTTCTTTCTGGGTTTTACCTTAACAAACACATGCTCACCTACTCGGAATTCCTTCGGAGTTCTTTTAAGCTCGGCATGACTCTTTTGTCCATCCTAAGCATTTTTCAAATTGCTTTGTACCTGTTTCACTGTTAGTTCCAGTTATTTTAACGTGTTAGGTCCTAACATCAACCTGTCTACTGGATTACTCCATGTAATAGGAGTATTAAATTTTCTACCATGTAATCTTTCAAAAGGACTAAGCATTGCTGAAGCTTGATAATGGTTATTATATGCAAATTGAAATAAGTGCAAATTATCTTCTCACTTCTTGGGATAATCTCTAACATACATTTGTAACATGTCTTCAAGTACTTGATTGACTCTTTCTGTTTTTCCATCCATTTGCGGATGGTTAGCAGTACTGAAATTCAATTTAGTATCTAGTCATTTAAATAAATATTTCTAGAAATTACCAGTAAATTTAAGATCTCTGTCATAAATTATTACCTTTGGAATTCCATGCAAACAAAAGATTTATTTAATAAAGATGTCAGTAATGTTAGCATCTTTATGATTTGTTTTAACAGGTATAATGTGTGCTTCCTTACTTAGTTTATCCACAACTACCATTATTGAATCATTTTGTTTCTGGTTTTTATATAAGCCAGTTATAAAATCAAGAATGATGACTTCCTATTTCTAATTTGGAATTGGTAATGGTTGTAAAAGACCGGTTGGGTGTCGATGTTCAACTTTAACTTGCTGGCATTCTTTACACCTAGCTAAAAATTCAGCAACTTCATTTTTCATATTAGGCCAAAAATACTCTTTTCTCAGCATTGTTATCATTTTTTGATACCCCGAATGTTCGGAATGTGGACTTTTGTGAATTTTATTCAAAATCAGCAGTTTAACTTCCGGTATATTAAGCACATAAAGTCTATTTTTATACAACATTACACCTTTTTCATTAAAACTATAATCTGTATTTAAATTTTTTCGGATATATTCTGAGTTACTTTTTCTTTTAAACTCTGGTATTCTGTGTCCAGTTTTATTCCTTCTTCCAACTTATCCTCTAATTCAGTTTTATAGCTGTTAATGGAAGCTACAAAACTTGTTACTGCATTTCTTCTTAAGGAATCAACACTTTATTTTCTTTTCCTTTAATATGTTTGATTTCAAAATCATACTCGCTAAGGAAAGCTAACCATCTAGCTTGCCTTCCGTTTAGATTTTTTTTTATCAAACAAATGTTTTAGGTTTATGTTATTAGACATTAGTAAGAATATTTTACCTATTAGATGATGGCACCACATTTTTAAAGCATGGGTTATGGAAGCCCTCTCTAGGTCATAAGTTGTGTAATTGGTTTTGTGTGTTTTTAACTTCCTTGATTCATACGCAATTACATGACCTTCTTGTGTCAGTACTCCACCCAAACCTTCGTTCCATGCATTAGTGCATACGAAGAAATCTTTGTCTAGATCTGCTATTTTTAGAATGGGTGTAGTGGTTAATAATCCTTTTAATCTATTAAAACTTCCGTCACATTTATGATCCCAGACAAATTTCTTGCCCTTTTTCTTTAATGATGTTATAGGATTTGCAATTTTCAAAAATCCTTCTATAAATTTTCTGTAATAACACATTATTCCCATAAAGGATCATACATCGGTTACATCCTTAAGAACATGCCAATCAATTATTATTTTTATTTTATTTGGGCCTACCAATATCCCTTCTTCAGATATTATGTTCCCTAGATATTGTATCTTATCTTTATAAAATTCTCAGTTACTGAACTTAGCATATATTTGATTTTCTCTTAACACTTGTAGTGTTATTTGCTGGTGTTCATCGCATTCTTCCTTCATTTTAGAACAAATTAATATGTCATCTATAAATATGACTACAAATTGGTCTAAGTATTTACTTAGGACATTGTTCATTAAGCGCATGAAATTTGTTGGAGCGTTAGTTAGTCCAAAGGGCATAACCACAAACTCATAGTGCCTGTATCTAGTTCGGAACGTAGTCTTAAAGATATCCACGTCTTTAATTCTGACTTGATGATATCCAGATCTCAAGTCTATTTTTGAAAATATTGTCGCTCCACGTATCTTATCAAACGGATCATCGATGCGGGACAGAGGAAACCTATTTTTAATTGTCATTTTATTCAATTGATGATAGTCTATACATAGGTGTAATGTATCATCTTTATTTTTAAGGAAAATGACCGGTGCTCCCCAAGGGGATACACTTGGTCTTATATAGTTTTTGTCTATTAATTATTCTAATTGTAATTTTAATTTGTTCAGTTCCAAGATCTTCATTCGATAAGGAGCCTTCGAATTTTGTATTTCTCTTGGTACTAATTTGATTGTAAAGTCTAGATCTCTCTTTGGAGGTAATCCTAGAATTCCTTCTAGGAAGACATGAGAAATCTTGTAGGATTGGAATATCATCAAATCCTAGGTTATATTCTTTATCAAGTTGTTCATTATTTATTATGTGTATAGTAAAGACTTTAGAACATTTTCTTACAACCTTTTTCATTTGTAAGGCTGAGATTTGTCCAACAGAAATATTCCTAGGTATTTCTGTGACTGACGCCCTTTCTCCTTTTTCATTTAAACAAGTAAAAGTTTTTTGAAAGCAATTTAATATGACATGTTTTCTTTAGAGCCAATCCATATCTATTGGGACATCATAATATCCTAATGGTAACACATTTAACTTGACTTGAGTTTTAAATTGAATCACAAGCAGATCACAGTTTTCAACATAATTAATCACTTTCCTTTTAGTTCCGGTACCTAATTGGACCAGCCAAGATTTTTCAAACTTTTTCAAAGATAACTTACATTTCTCCACTATGCTAGGTGATACATAACTCAAACTAGCACCGGGATCAATCAGAATGGAAACATAGTTGTTTTGTGTCATACCTTTCACTTCCACCATGGAATTGTGATGATTACCCTGTCGGTTCTCCAAGGATGCATTTATTCTGAGAATTTCATTTTCCACATCTCCAACTATTTCCTCTTCCTGAATGGTATGCACATTACCGAAGTTCCCTTTTCTGTTTGGACAGTACCTGCCATAATGCGGTCCTTGACATTCCTAGCACTTGATAGGTTCCATACGTTCATTATTTTTAACAAAGTTGTTAGGAATATCCATGCCTTTTGGTGTTGTAGTATTATGTGGTACTTTATTTTTAAAATATACTCTTTCATAGTTATTCTTGGAGAATTTCTATGAATTATTCCCAAAAATCTTATTTGACTTAAACCCTCTTCTTTTCTGGTCAAAGGGACTTGTCTTCGTATTCTTCCAATTAGATAAAATTTATCTCTTCTTTCTCTGTTCATAATAGAAATAATATTTTCTCATAGCTTCCTCAAGAGTCTTTGGGTTATAAAACCCAATCCTATCTTTGAAGCTAGTGGGCAGACACCTTGAAAATATTTGGATTTTAGGCTTTTCATCAATTATGTAAGGTACATATCTTATAAGACTTAGAAACTTGCTACTTAACTCTTTCATTGACATTGAACCCAACTTTAGTTCATAGAATTATTTAGCTCTTTCCTCATAGTACTGTTCGGATAAAAACTTCCTTTTAAAATACTTCTTAAAGACTCTCCAGGTTAAGTACTTCTCCATAAGATTTTTGACTCTTTTTATGTCTTGCCACCAAATTTCGTCTTTCCTAGTTAAATTGTAAATAGCCATCCATGATTTTTGTCTGTCAGAATAGTTATATATCTGGAAGTATTTCTTCATTCCTGACATCCAAGCCTCAGCTTCTTCATCTTTTTATACTTATCCGTTAAACATGGGAGGCTTTATTTTTTTAAATTGCCCAGAAATTTCTTCATAGGGTTTATACTTCCTTCTCCTAGGTTTGTGGTCACTTTCACTACTATCAGTTGTGTATTTACACCTTCCCCTACGTGACCTTCCATTTACCTCTAAAGAAGATTCACTATCATAATATTTTTCTTTCTTACCTTTATGTTTGTAGGACATAGTTTCATAATCAGTTTCATAAACATTTCGTTTATCTTTTCCTCAGTTATGCATTTTGTCTAATAACATTTGATTCATTTCCAAAATTCTTTCATTATCTATTTTTACAGTTTACAGTTCATATTTTAACTCCTTAACTATTTGTAGTGACTCTGAAGCTGGATTAGTCAGTTCTACATACATATTGTCTGGATTGTTGTGATGAGACCCATTTTTAGCAGATGCTTCAACACCTTCTATTTTCCTACAAAATAGATTTTATATTTATGGATAGAAACAAATGTAAAACCAAATCAGTATATTTTTTTTCTTACTTGTATGCGAGTGAGCCAATCAGTCCTAGTGTTTGGAACCCCACTCTAATACCACTTGCAACATCCCTAAAAATCATAAAAAAATAATTTCCATTTACCATGTGTAACTTTAAATTTTCTAGGAAATAATTCCAAGAGATGTTATACTTCATAATTCTTTTGTCGTAATGATAATTGATTATTTAATAAACTGCAAGATTTATGTGCCTATGTTAGTATTTATCATTAGCATGCATTGTTTTACGACTTTTTGTCGATATTACGTCAAACATTTTGGTTGATACTATTTTGTGACAATAATTTCCTTAAAAGACTTTGTTGGTTGCAAAGTCGTAATACTATTTTTTGTTCCAT
This sequence comes from Pseudotsuga menziesii, assembly GCA_001517045.1. NCBI lineage: Eukaryota > Viridiplantae > Streptophyta > Pinopsida > Pinales > Pinaceae > Pseudotsuga > Pseudotsuga menziesii. Next base: position 111,354 of record LPNX010624062.1, read on the forward strand.
CAATTTTGTTCTACTCATGAGATGTTAAAGGAAAAAGGTCATAGTCTTACTTAGTCTTTAATACTAATGCATGAACCTTCATTTTCCCTTTGTGCAGGTGGATGCGATCACCCTTAAGTTTTTCTAAGGAGCCTACACTACAGGGAAACAAAGCAATAAGGAAAAGGTGGTCCATCTTGGTTTGGGAAACAAAGTAAGCCTTAACCTAGTTTTTTATCTTCATACTATATATTATACCATATCTATCCTTAGCATGCAAAAGTTATAACCAATTCATATGCTATATGCCTAAAAGATATGCAAAGGACATGATATAAAATTCTCCACATGTAGGCCAAGTGGACGCATTAAAATCTCCAGTTCGCAGCAAATGGGCAGGGTACAAAACCCTAGGGTTTTAATGTGTCTTAATGGCTGCATCTGTTCTTTCGATGGGGTTCTGATTGATGTTATTTGTTTTCTAAATTTCGCACTTGGCCTCTGGTTGTTCAACCTTGTTGTTCTACTGTCTACGAACATAGATGGAGAAGCCAACAATATTGTCCCTCGACACCTTTTGAACCTGTCCAATATTGAACAAATCACCAGTAGAGTTTATAAACCTAGTTGTAGTGAAGTTTGGGTGACTCTGGTTCGATTTAAGAACGCCAAGAAGGTAAATACTTCATCTGCATTTCCATTAATTCTTTTCTCTCTTTGTACAAGGTTTATAAAAACTATTGTTTAACTCCTGGGATAATATGTGTGCAGGAGATATCCAGGATGGCTCTCTGGGATGAGGGTTTTGATTGGATACTGACCGAGAATCTCTTACAACCGGTAAGACCTATGGCTTCACCTTTCATGGCTCCATGGAACAAAACTTGGTGACTTTTTATGTGCCGATCCCCATAGTTTTGGGCCTTTATCTCTGCTCTTGTTGTCGGTGTGAAAGTGATAATTTCCTTTGGTAATGAACTTAATACTGTAAGGAATTTTTCGTAGCCTGTGGATTCTTAGAGACTATCTCGCATTTATAAATGTAATGTTTAATGCATATATATTGTTGTTCCGTTACTTATTTTGATAATGTAATGGTATTTTATTTAACTGTGTAAGAACCCATGAGGGATTTACATAATACCATGTTTTATTTCCTCACTACTATAACCTCGTTCACCTATCAATGCGATTGCGTAAACTTGGGTAATAGATGCACTCTATTTGATTCTTAGTCTTGTTTACAGTTTTTATGAAATTTTCAAATGATGTATCCATGAGGCCCTTATCATCGTAAAATATTTGGAAAAAGGGTTGTAAGGCTACTATCAGCTATGTTTTATGTTTCTTGGATCGAAAATCGTTTTTAGGTTTGATAGTGACCTGTGAGGTCTTTATCCTATTGCATTCATCTTCTTTGGAAGGAAAATCCATGGAAAATTGAGCCATTATAAAAAACATATTACTGTTTATCTTTTATGAAAAAGCTTCTAAGATTATCTCGTGAGGTCTTATATAGTATTTGTAAATATTTATCTTAAATTGTACAGTGTTGTTTATTCAAAGCATTGAAACCAGGTCATAGAGCCATAAATACAGGCCTAGTAAGGCTCTAGGTCATGAGGCTCATACCCTATTACACTTGTTTTGGAAGAGGCCATGGAGCCATTGATTGATATAAAATCTTTGTTTATTATAATGGATAAAGGTATTTGCAGTCTTATCTTATTCTCGTTTTCAGTGCTGTTCTCTTTCCAATAATGCTTATGGCAACTTTTAAAAGACTCGTGAGGTATTTCACAAATGAATCTTGAATTTATAATTCGTTATTTGTCCTTAAAATATAAAAGAGTTTAGTTTTAAAAAGGAATAATATGTTTTCCATGAGGCTGTGCTTATCTTGTTGATTTCTTATTAGAAATCGTAAGGCCATCCTCTGTTTACCAAATATGAAACCATTCTTAGATTGATTAGGTTGTTCTTTTAAAAGGGACGGTACTATTTTTCTTAGTTGATAAGGATGATTTTAAAACAAGAGCTATAATCCCTAACAATGCTAGCTTTTAATTATGTAATTCATAAACTATAGATAACAATACCAATTCGGATTACAGCTTGTAACCAGTGCTGGAGCCTGTCGATAAACTTGATTTGGTATCTCAAGAAACTATGTTTTAGTGAGATATAAAACCTAAATCAATTATTAATTTGATTTACAGTTTTGATTACCTATTGTATCTAGGGCTGTATCTGAACAAGATGATTTACTGAACGATTCCAGTTCAAATTTAGAATAAGTTTATCTAGAATATAATTGTATATACTATGTGTATTTTATTCCAGACTTAAATCCTGAATATGTTTAGCATAAGTACTAGTTTTGGTTTTAAATAAGAAACCATGAAGTTAGCTTATGAATTCCATACGGGTTTTATTTAGGATTTATCAGTTATATATATAATTTACTTATATGCTTCTATAACTACATGTATGTTTATAGTAGCCTCTATACATGTTATGAATATTAGAATAGCTTCTGTAATAGATATCATATGGTGTTTTTCAAAGGTCTTCATTGAAACTTAACTGTTATGTTCTCTAAACCCTAGACTAAGAGAGGATTACCCTTAAGAAGAACTGAGATGGTTAAAATGCCAAGAATAGGAAAATAGTACCGTTTTAAGCTAAAACTAACTTAACAGAATAACTTAGACTAACTTCAGATTTCTTCTGTTTAGTAATAATAAAATCTGATTTCCAAAAGCTCTCTAACTTATAATAATTTTCAGATGTGAATTTTAGATAAAAAGAACAACTTATCAATATAAAAGTTGCAGATACTGAGCATACTTCCAAAATACATACATAGAATTAAATCACCATTAAATAATAGCAATTAGAACCTAAATAATGTGGAGAAGGGGACACACACCCAAAGGAGAATGTTCCACCCAACCTTCTCCTGAGCTATCCAAGATTACTTTCTTAGGACCCCCAATCCTGTTCACCGAACCAATAGGACGAATATCACTGGATTATAGCCCACACAACAATGTGTTGTAACTTACCACTCAGCAGCAGACTTAACTCAACAATTCCACTTTAGCTATCCCCTCATCAAATTCCCCGCGTGTCTAACTTTATCAGTTTGCAGCAATTCCCAAGGTACATTCTCTTGAAAACATAATGAGTAGTCAGCCTCCTGCTCAATTTGATGGTATTTATAAGATTGCCTAGGTCTTTGGGTCAGATTTGGAATTAAATGAGCCACTAGTTACATTCCCCCCTCTTAGGGAGCATGACCACAATTTTAGGGACTATGCTTCCTGTAATAGCTAGAAAGTGAAATGCTTGTGCTGACACTTGTCAACCAACCTTCTATAGCTACTCATTCCTCCTAGTGTGTCAGTGAACAGTCATTTAACAATATCCCTTGGATAGGTGTCTCTTTTATTTAATTATTAAAATAAATAATTCTTCAATTATAGTCATCCTTGACCAACTTGGTCATAAACTTTCCAATAAATTTAACATAATTTTTTCTGAAATAAATAATAAATATTTATTTTTCAGTTCGAGGAGTGTTACAATTTGCATTTAGTTTTCTGGTGGGAATTGAATGGTTGTGAGTGTTTTGGTTCATGGAGTAGTAGTCATCAGAGTAGGATTTCTAATGGCATTCTCCAACTCTCAAACCTTGATTCCTCTGCACCATTATTAAAAGATAATAGTATGGTTAAAGGAAATGGTGGGATTCCTGCAAAAAAGACACGATGTTTGGAAACAAAATATGGAAAGGAGAATGGATATAGAAATATAGGAGGCTATTCTATGAAATAGAGTTTCTAGTTCCAAGTTGGACAACTTGAAGATTAATATTTCCATGCTAGAGATGGAGGCCTATCGCTTATGAGAAACAGGGAGAGAGAATTCCGAGGAAATTAGCGAGCTAGAAGAGGAGGTTCATTGGTTGGAAAAGGAATTGGCACCCTGAGTAAGAAGAATCGAGCATATGAATATTCCTTCAGAGGCATCTTTGAAAATGGTCCAAGGACCTAAACGAGAAAAAACATCAGTGGACAAGAATGAGGCCCAACTTATGTGACCAGAGGCTAACACCATTCAACCAAGTGCATTACGCTAGGAACCTAGACCTCTGACTTGTTTGAATTATCATGTATTTATTTAAATCATATATAGCAAAACTCAATTTTGGTGTAATATTTTTATAAGTGTCTATACTAGTCAAATTGTGGCAATCAAGAACAAAATTAGGAAATTGTGGGCAAAATCCACACATCCTAGGATTTTTGAATTTGGGATTATAGAATTATCCTCCTCTATATTTTGTACTCTTAATTGGTTGACAATTTAGCCACAACTTCTTTTTTAATACAAGTTAATCTATTTTAGTTAAAAAAAGTAACTCACACATATATTTAATTGACAATGTAATATTTTAAAGCAATGAAGTCTATTATAGAATAAAAAACTCATTGTATTGTATACGAATAAGGGATCCTTGTTCATAAAAAATGGGACAACAAAATTGACAAACATTCCAAAATATATAGCTTGTAATTTTGGCGATCATTATTCATTGCTTGAACTATGTTGTTGCTTGAGCTACATGCATGCCTAATTTCTTCATAACTTGCACTAGATATTGTACTTGGGTTATTTGAAATGGTTTCTTTATTATATTTATTTGTTTACACCTTACATGTTGCATCTATAAAAATAGAAATAAGGTGTAATGAGTGTATTTACATTCATAGTATACTATGCATGATTGTAAATAGAATAACATACCATAGTAATGAGCAATTCATAAACAATGTATACAATTCTAAATCCATTCCCCATGCCTTCTCTAAAAAATTAATTTGTCTTCTCCACTTCATACTTTGTTTTGTATCAGTTTCATATGTCATGAAAACACACACACACACACATTAAAGGTTTTTTGTTGCTCCATTAACTATAAAATAATGAAAGTAAAACAATCATAACTACTTATGAATTGTTTGAACCGTTGATGCTCTAACATATACTTACAAACTATAGTTAGTCCAATGTCAACCAAATGTTCAAATGAATCGTCTTTATACATCAGTACCTATTAGAAGATGTCCATCAATGGTTGTAAATTAATTAAAATATAAAAATCACGATAAATTTGAAATGAACGTAATAAAGGAAAACGCAAATGCAAGTATTCACAAAATTTGTAATAAACACTTTTATGCCTTATGGTCCCATTTATGTGTTGAAAGAGTTACATTTTGTTATCTTTTGTACAACAACAAAACAAGTAATTACTATCTTATCTTATGTGATAATTAAAATATTTAATTATATATTAAAAAAATCAATAATCACATAAGTTTGATGCAAATTATGGTTGGGATAGATCCTCATGTCATTTAGTTCTTCCCATTCCATTAACCATGTCCATGAACACTTTTTGACATTCCTACGTGCATGTTTTGGGTATCACAACATTCATTCACTGGAATTTTCTCCATCTCCTCAAAATGAAAAGCACGTTAAAGAATTTATTAATATTTATATGAAAGTAAATAGATATAAAAAGTCTTATTTCCCTCCTCTCACTAAATTCAAGTATCACATCCCGTAGGGGTGTAGCTTGACTTGTGGTCCGCTTGAAAATGAGATATTATGTTGTAATAAAGGTTAGGAGTCCAAAACACCATAACTCACATGTGACCATGCTTATGGGTTGTGTGGGTCAAGGAAAATTTTAGGGGTGAAATTTAACCCATGGACTATTTTTCCATGTTTTTTCCTAAAAAACAATTTGCCAATTTTTTGAAGCCCCGTTTTTCCCAATTTTGATGGGGTAATTTTTTTCACTCAAAAAATTGCCAAATTATTAATTTAAACTATATAAAATCCTTATAAATTGAAATATATTTAGAAAAATATATCCAAATATTTTATATTTGATGTTTTAATGATTGGTAAGGTTGGCCAACGTTTATACACTTTTAATTAAGTATGGATCCTTAAAATTTTCCCTGGGGTGGGTGCACCTAGGGGTATGGTGGTATTGGATGGGAGTGGACCATTGGACCCCATGCCATATGAGTACCAACCCCATCCTAGTTTTCGGTTCCCTTAGTACAAAAAAAACTTCAAACATCACACTAGCTGAATAAGTACTAATTAGTCATCATTTACACACTTCCTATATTTTTCTTCTTAGGATTATTTTCTATGTACTCGTTGTTGGTCACTCAACAACATTCAACATATGAAAAATCAAATGTTTGAAATATGTTAATTATTATTGTTAAGCAGTACTTTATTAGTAAAAAGGACAAAAACACTTCATTTTGATGACCATTTTATCCACTTAACTCCCCTATTTGTAACATTTAAATAAAGTTTCTATACTCTTTTCCACTCAAAATGTGAGAAATGATATCTATTTTTTTCAATTTGTTTACTCACATGAAGCACATTAATTAATAAACACCCATTAGACCTATAGATAATTCAAATATATTACTTTTTATAATAAAAATTCAATAGCTTGCCATGTTCTCTTCATGAGATGTATTTCCCTCATGCTCCTTGGTATAAGTTGTTCACTAAACAAGGTATTTCCACAAAGGTCAAACAACTTTATCAAAAACTCACACAAATATATCCAAGATCAATATACGAATATATTATATTGCTAAAAATCTTAAAGTGGAAAATAGTCCATAGCTCCAATCATTGTGGCCATTTGAGGCAATATATTAATGCAAAAGGAAAATAATTTACGTATCAGTTTCTCATAATTGATCATATGAAAATATCCCTTCATTCTCTTTAAATTGAAATAATGGACTAATTGGGTGTGAAGCTAGATATCAATATTGCCATTAGTGTCTAGTATTAAGATGAATTGTCATAACCCTTTATGATTTCTAGGGTCCTACCCTAACTTTCCTTACTCTGAGAATTAATCGCACGTAGTATAAGGCCATAATTTTGTAATACGGATGAATAAGTTAGTGTTCATCAATCAATGAAAATAAATTCTCTTTATTAATTAAAACCCATTAGGAATCTTTATTTTGATCATGTTAAGTAGTTAGGGTTTTGGGCATTTGAATCTTATTTAAAGATATTCAAGGATATGAATTTCTTTTGCTAAGAATATTTTAATGGAGCTACTCAAGTGAATGTGCACCCTCCCAAAAGAGGCCCGTGAGCATTTTTCTCGTAATATGAAATCTCTTTCTCTACCATATTCGGCTATTGTTTTCTCATATTTGTTGATTGCATGGGCAGACCCGGGTTTACTATAATTAATCAACAACACCCCAAACTCACTGGCCCTTTCGGCAACAGACCGCGAAGCGATCTGAAGTCTCACCCGAAGTGAATCTAATGGGTTGGCCAAGACTCAAGTGTCTTGGACCAGGTTCTAGACATCCTACTTCTATCACCTTTTTCCTATGCGCCACTAGGTCAACTAGCCCTGCGCATCGCACGTCCCCTTCTACTCGCAGCACTTTCTCCCAAGCGATGCTCAACCCCGCACCAGTTGCTCGGATTCCTCTCACGTCGCACAACTTCCACTTACTCGCAGCTTTCCAACCCTTACTACAGTTCTGCGCACCGCGGAACCTCCATCCTGTCCTCAACGCTGAGCCCCCAGCTCGCAGTATTTCGCATCGCAGCTCCTCTGCCGATGCGATATCGCTCCTCTGCGATACCTTACTACTGCGACTCTACACTCTTAACGTTGATTGCGCCGATGTGCGACCCTACCTCTCAGAAGTCTATTATGAGTAACTGGTAGTTAGTGACGGACGTGAAATAGTCCCTTAAACAACCTACTACAATACTTCGACTTATCCTTAGCTTATTGCAATCTTATGAACAAACAATACATAAATTTGTCTACTACCACTATCATTACATGCATAATAACTGGTAACAATAAGCAAATATAACCACATTCATTCAACACATAACACGCAGATTTAACGTGGTTCACCCCCGGGCTGGGAGCTACGTCCACCAAACTGTGCTTCTATTATATATCTTGAGGGAAGTTAGCACAGTTTGTTGCACTACCCTTGCAGCGCAAAGTTTCTCCTAGATCTCTGATCTTCTCTTTCTATCCCTTCCCACTCTGTTCTCTCTCTCTGCAAATGATTACATACAGACTCAAATGACTCACAGACGACTATGTGCCTGGATCGTTACAACACAGTCTGTCCGACTGATTTCT
>LPNX010624062.1:119692-139544 GCA_001517045.1 Pseudotsuga menziesii
GTCGTAGCTATGCCCTGTCCTTTTTTCGCTAAGCTTCTCTCTTTCCGCCAACTTCTCTCTTTCCGCCAAAATTAGCAGCTTCTTCTGTAGCTGCGGGGTCCTGCTCCAACAATATTTCTAGTTATGTGTCACTTATTTGTTGTTATTGCATATTAATCTTGTTATACACTATGTGGATCTCAAGTACATAGGTAAGGAACACAACAAGTGGTATTAAAGCCATGATCCTAAGATAAAATGGCTTTGATGAGAATTGATATATATATTAGGAGTTAATGTAGTAACATCCAATCCCCTGTGTAAAAAAGTCTATAGAGTCTAGAAAACCGTTATTTATGACATAACTCATTGGAATCCATGCATCTTGCAAATCGTTTTGATAGATAATTCTCATAACCTTTTTTTTATTCCTGTAAATCCTTATTTGTGACCTACTTTGATAAACTCCTTGCCATGTGCTGGTCATTTGATATATATCTCCCACAACCCTATTTTGGTAAACCTTGCATATTTTGTAGTTCATTTTTTACTCCCATGGTACACACCTGCCACCATGCCAACATGGATAATACCAACTAGAATCCACCCTGTCCAAATACAATGCCCCTACTTAGTGTCTCAATCTTCAAACCATTGCCTCTAATGTGCTCCAACTCACCCAAAGTGTGACTAAATAGGAAAATAAGTACTCCAACATTAATTTCCCACTAAATTATATTTTCCAAAATTATGGATATGTTCACCCATTTGACACCCCCACTCATGAATCTATGGCCACTGGAGACTAGTTCTCTCCCTCTTTATTCTCATAACACTAGTCTCCCTCCTTTGAAGACAAAAATACATGGAATCACTTTTTGAAGCTTGACATGTGAAAATTCAATGGTTCCAAACCCTTAGATTGGATGACTCAAATGGAACATTATTTTTCACTCCATGGAATTAAGTATGATCTCCAAAAGTTCAAAATCAATGTCTTATATTTAGATTTTAAGTGATGGCAGTGATGTAAATGGTACAAGAAATTTTATCATTATTATGTCCCTTAGAGCCAATTTGTAATATCTTTCATGGTAGATATAATTGTGACACTCATAATTTAGGTTGACTTATTAAACTATGAAAAACGACCATTGTTCTGGACTACATGATAGCATTTTAGAAGTTGGCCATCCACACAAAATGATTCTCTATTTTTTTAAGAATGTTTCATTGGTAGCCTCAAGGTGGAAGTTTGTGCACATGTCCTCATGGAAATAACCTACAATTGGTTAAAATATTGTGATAGAGATCATGAAGTTTAAATGGTCCTCAATACCGAAACCACATGCCCTTTTTGTTTCCTTTCAATGTATATCCTATGGATCCATCTCCCAGCAAGCACCCCACCTTGGGCCTTTTTGTTGGAGACATTTACCACCATACACACTCATTTTGGTCAATTTGGCCTAGTTAAACCACTATCCTAAGTTTTATGGACTTAATTGACATCAGAGGAGAACTACATGACATCAGCATGATTACACCCATGCCTACCTTCAGTCAAGGAGGCTAACTTAGCCTTCTCCTACATTTGGGGAGGCTAACTGGAGCACTCTGGGGGTGATCTGAGTGTCATTAATGCCCCATATTGATAAATGATGGTTATGATCAGTTAAACAGAGCAGTGAAGGTGCCTTCCTTCATTAAATTGATTATTTATTGATTATTTATTGATTATTTAATGAACTGGAGTCAACAGGGGCACCTCCAACCACTTTTGATGGTCAGTTACACTTCATGTAACCTCATCAAGGTTCATTGGAGTCATTGATGTGCTACCACTTGTTGTTTGGCTTCCAGTGACATGTGTCTGAGCTACTTTCAATTAGACTCAGTCATTTATTGCACTCTGACTTCAGTTAGGGCTCAGTTGAGTCAATTAGGGTTTTGATTAGTGGTTAACTTGAGTGTTGACTGTGGCTTACATTCAATTAAGCTAGACTCACTCATTCAATTCGAATGACCTCCTTGGGAACTAGAATTTATTTGTCATTCATTCTTACAGCATGATCATTGTATTGTATTACTCATTCTTTGTGTGAATATATAGAGCGACTACTCATTTTGTATCACAATTACACCATTTTCATGCCTTGTTGTTATTAATATTTGATGAGACTGTGTTTTAGTCCCTAGATTACTGTGACAGATTAATATGGTATCAAAGCTCACAATGGGATGAAGCTCAGATCTCTCAAAAACAAGGTTTTTGACAGATCTTGCATGAAAAATTGAGCAAAGCTAAAAAATTCCAGCACTGCACCAGAAGCCAAGGCTTACCACTTAATACCCCAAGTAAGGAAATTGTTGGTCAATCTTGCTTAATCAACTATGATGGGTGTGATGAAAGCCTAAAATGTGTAGGATATCTGACCTTACGGTTCCCTTTTGTTGTGATTTGCAGGTTTTAACAAGTACAACTTCGAATGGACTCATCAGTCCCTCTTTTCACCCCATTCACAAGCTATTCAGAATGGAAGTTGAAGATGATTGCATATCTGAAGAGAAAAGGTATCTATGAGGTTTCTATTGGACTTGGAAAAGAGTCTTATGAGAATGAGAATGACTAGATAAATGACAGTGATAGAGATTTTGGAACAATATGTCTGGTCCTTTCTCCTAGCTTGCGCTACCTTATTGGTTATGTTGAATACCCAAAGGATCTCTGGACAAAATTGGATAGAAAATTTGGAAAGAACAATGAGGATCATAATAGCACTTTGGAGATCACATCCAGCACCACAAGAGTTCTTTACTCAAAATTCTTCACCTCTACTCTCTCTGATGAAGTTGTTCAAGATGAAGATGAAGCAGAATCTTCTACACAGTCAATTCGAATTGAATAAAGTCTCCTTGTAGTGACTCCTTCTCCTGATGCTCCCGAAATTTGTGAGATATCTGATATGTCATCTCCTCATATTGATGAAATAGAAGAAGAAATTTGAATCTCTGATATTGAAGAAAAACACTGCTGCACTTCTGTGCAAAGACTCTCTAGTGATTTTCCTTTGAATTTTGTGCAAAATTTACCAGTAATTACTTCCGAAAGTGAAGAGAAATTTGATTTTTCTTCCTCTAATGTTGCTGATGGTGTGAAAAAATGTGATACCTTGGATATTTTGGAAGAAATATCAGATTACCGGAGTGATCCATTTGCTCCCCGTGATTCAGATATTCTAGCAAAATCCTACAGGATTGCATGCACAAAAATTCAGAATTTTGAAGAAAAAGACAACTGTGCATCCACCGTCTTGGTTGACCATACTTTTGGATTTGATATGAACCTTATTGGATCTGATATGATCTTATTTGGATCTAATATGATATTTCTTGGTTCAATATTTCAGGTTCATAAGCTTTCAGTACTGCTTGTAGATGTTCTCATTAGTTTTGTGAAGAAACAAGTACCTCAAGTCTCCTACAAAACTGCTGCTGGGGATTTGATTTCATTTCACAGTTTTGGATCTGTTGTGAAATTATTTAGATCTGATTTACTTTTTTATCTGATATTATTTGTTTCATATTTTAAAATCCAAAAGCTTTCAATCATACTTGTAGTTTCTCTCACCAATTCCGGTGTGAAAAATCAAGTATCGCACTTTCTCTTCAAAACTGCTGATAGGGATTTGGTGTTAGTTTCCTCATATAAGTTTGCTGATATTTTATTATGTGAGTAATTATATATTTTAGAAGCTATATCAGATTATGGAGCTAAAGCATTCGCTCTCCACAGTCCTAGGGATTCTCTACCTTTGGTCACATGCTCATCTCCTCACAGAACTAGTAAAGAGGAAGACATTCTGCATCCGCTTGGACACTTGCTCCTAAGAATTGGGGCTGATTTTTCCACTCATGATTTTCTGTTCAAGGCTGAAACATATCCATTTCTTGAGTGTTCTACACATGGTTTGAATCCTCAAGAACATTTGCTCTCTCTTCAGATGATTTTAGCTGCTCTACATGGGTCCAGTTTTCATCATGCAGCTGTTTATATTTCTAATTTAGTTGAGTGCATTGTTCTTCTTCCAAAATGGAATATTCCTCCAGAAATATTCATTTATTTTGGATTCATAGGTTCACATGCACAGTCTCAAGATGCTGCTGCATAGAAGAACGAATTATTGATTTACTGCTTAGTTTGAGGGGGGGTATTTTTCCCATAAGGTTTTCCCCGTTTCCTTGGTTTATTAAGTAGTTAATTTATTGTACAGGGTGACCTATGTCCTTAGTTTTTGGGGGCCTAGAATTCTTATGCACTTTATGTTTTCTACTCCTCCTGAGTATAGCTTAATGGGGGGTGTTGGAGACATTTACCACCATACACACTCATTTTGGTCAATTTGGCCTAGTTAAACCACTATCCTAAGTTTTATTGACTTAATTAACATCATAGGAGCACTAGATGACATCAGCATGAGGACACTCATGCCCACCTTCAGTCAAGGAGGCTAACTTAGCCTTCTCCTAGATTCGAGGAGGTTAACTGGAGCACTCCGGGAGTGATCTGAGTGTCATTCATGCCCCATATTGCTAAATGATGGTTATAATTAGTTAAACAGAGTAGTGAAGGCACCTTCCTTCATTAAATTGATTATTTAATGAACTAGAGTCAACAGGGGAGCCTCCAACCACTTGTGATGGTTAGTTACACTTTAGTTAACCTCATCGGGGTTCATTGGAGTCATTGATGCACTACCACTTATTGGTTGGCTTGTAGTGACATGTGTCTGAGCTACTTTCAGTTAGACTTAGTCATTTATTGCACTCCCACTTTAGTTAGGGCTCAGTTGAGTCAATTAGGGTTTTTATCAGTGGTTAACTTGAGTGTTGACTGTGGCTTACATTCAGTTAATCTAGACTCACTCATTCAATTCAAATGACCTCCTTAGGAATTAGAATTGATTTTTCATTCATGCTTGCAGCATGATCACTGTATTGTATTACTCATTCTTTGTGTGAATATACAGAGCGACTACTCATTATGTAGCACAATTACACCATTTTCATGCCTTATTGTTATTAATATTTGATGAGACTGTGTTTTAGTCCTTAGATTATTATGATATATTAATAATTTTTGCATTAATACTGGCTCGCCCTATAGGCCATGCATGAGCATCAATGCCTAGGAATTCTCCTTTGCTATAATTATGATGGAAACTATTATATTTTTATCATTCAAACTAGCATTATGATCTTAGGATCTTATCTGAGAGAATAACATGCACAACAATAAAACACAAGAGACAAGAGACACAAATAATTTTCTTTGGGGTAACCATAAAGGAGAAAACCTCGCAACTTCCTCAGAGATAGAATGAGCACCAATAGCAGTAGTAAAACCCAAAAATAGAAAAGATGATCTCCACAACTTGTTCTCTCTTTCACACTTGAAAGAGATTCTCCTCTCTCACTCATGCGCCCCAGTGAGTGAGTGTGTGTGTGATAAATAGAGAGGCTCACTCTCTATTTATATTCTTCCATTCACTTAATTTCCACTTTAACATGTTAGCCCCACTTAACAATTACTTACTAGAGCCGACATATCTAGGAGAGTCTAATAACCCTAGTGCCCCACAGCTGTGGGGAATTTTCCCTCTGATCAACAAGGAGGGTTAACCTTGACACAAATGTGGGGACTATTGCCCCAACTTACAATGGAGGGTTAACCTCAATGACTTTACATGACTTTTTTACATTATTGATCTCCTGATCGGAACATCGGGGCATGGCATGACTCAATTACATTATAGATACTTCCCGAAATAAACATTGGGGTACAAAACATAAGATATACAAGTGAATACATTTCGAAGTTACAAATACATCAACACTCCCTCTTAACTAGGAAGGTATTCTCTAGACACAATTTATCAACACAAGTCTTCTTCTCTGTATGATCTGGATCATCATCAAGTCATCTTCGTCTTCAAGTCATCTTTAGCTTCAAGTCATCTTCATTGTCAAGTCATCTTCATTGTCAAGTCATCTTCATCAAGTCTGGATCATCACTGGATCATTATCAAGTCTGGATCATTACTTGATCTAGATCGTCACTGCTAGATCATCATCAAGTCTGGATCATCTCTTGATCTGGATCGTCACTGTTGGATCATCATCAAGTCTGTATCATTACTTGATCTAGATCGTCACTACTGAATCATCATCAAGTCTAGATCATCACTTGATATAGATCATCATCAAAGATGGATCATCACTGAATCATCATCATCATTACTGCTTCTGATATCTCAATCAAATGGTGATATCTCTTCATTCTTCTCGTCACCGGAAGTTTTACAGAGCCAGCCCTTTTTCATGCTGGTTGTAGGCCTAGCCTCCATGTAGGTCTTCTTCAATGCTTATATATGACCCTAAGTCAAAATGGCCTACCCAGCACTTACATCTGACCTCATCTTGTCAGAAAGGCACTCTTGACACTCACATCTGACCTCCTCTTGTGAGAAAGGCCCAGCACTCACATCTGACCATGTGTAAACACATCATGCCAGAATGGCTCAGCACTTATATCCCACCATGTGTGAACACACCACATTGAAAGGGATCTACACTTACATCTGACCATGTGCGAACACACCGCATCGAAAGGGCTATGCACTTACATCTGACCATGTGTGAACACACCGCATCGAAAGGGCTCTGTACTTACATCCAACCATGTGCAAACACACCGCATCGGAAGGGCTCTTAGTCCCAGACTGAGGATTCCTAGTAATTGACTAGGTGCCTCCATTCTCCAAGAGAATGGCATCTCAGCACCAAGCTGAGTATTATTGGTAATTAACCAGGTGCCTCCATTCCAAGAATGGCATTCAACACTTATATATGATCATGTAGGAACCAATCCTACAATCAGATCAGAATGGCTCAGCACTCACATTTGACATGGAAGGAACTAATCCTCTCACCATGATAGAATGGTTGAGCCCTTACATCTGACCATGGAAGGAACCAATCCTCTCACCATGTCAGAATGGCTCACAGACTCATCACTTCCCCTTGTAGGGAACCTCGATCTGGAGAACACCAAGCTTCTCCCTGAAGTAATCAAACTTCACTTTGGCCATTTCTATCATAGAATTACATCAGGGCTGATTACGTTCAAGGATAACCTATGAGCTTCGCTAGGACCAATTACATCTGAGGACAACCTACAGGTTTGTTTACATTTGAGCAACCTATGAGCTTCACCAGGATTTATGTTCAGACAAACTGTCTCACCGACTATGCTAGAACTCCCTCTTTCGAGAGATCTCGATTTGGATCACATACTGGAGCTTCACTGCTCCTCTCTGCATCATAAAAAAATGCAATTCAGATCAAGCAAATCAAATAGCAGTTTTCAAAAGAAACATACTGCCTTCCTAATAACAAGTGGCAACATCTTTTGCCTCAACTGTACTCAATGCCATGCAAGACTCCATCCTGCCAAACCAAGAGATCACACTTGATCCAATACTAAAGTAGCACCTCGAAGTGCTCTTCCTATCAATGGCACTTCCTGCCCAATACGAATCCACATAAACCTCCAGGTTAATCTTTTGATTTGCCTCATACTTGAGCCCATAATCAGTTGTACCCTTCAGGTACCTCATTGCATGCTTTGCAACCATCAGGTGAACATGTCTCAATCTGTTCATAGCAAATCAAATATTTGGTCTTGTATTTTTCAGGTAAATCATTTGACGATACATCGTGGCATCAACTGACTCTGATGAAGCAACACTCAATAGATTCAAGTTCGATGCCATAGGTGTGGTCATGACCTTGCATTCCATCATCCTGAACCTCTTCAGTATCTCTACTGCATACTTCCCTTGTCCACACCTCCATGCCTAGAACGTAGTGCATCATTCCCAAGTCCTTTATCTTGAACTTGGCAGCAAGTCTTCTTCTTGAAAATTTAATGATTTCCTCTTTTCTGTCAGGAACAAGTCATCTAGATATAACAGTAGCATCATTGGTATTTCTCCTTCAACCTTGAAGCAAAGGCTGGAATCCTCTTTACTCTCAGTAAGGCCTAGAGTCATCAGTAATCTGTCCATCCTATCACACCATGTCGAACCTTAGGATCTTCTACAGCCACTCCCTCTGAAGCAGAGCATCATTATCCCTCTGTCTTTCGTACTCTATGCACTGAAACATTCTGTACATGAGTGATAAGTAGCTTCCTCTGCTACTAATATTCTATGTATCCATCTAGGGTCACTAGATACCAAGATCCTCTATCTTGAACCTTTTCAAAATTTATTCTCGCACCCATCTGTGAGCTTGTCATCCTCTATATACTTTCATCTTCGACCTTATAGAAAAGGTTCAGGTCTTCATCAAGATCCTCATGTGTGTGTTATCCCATGGGTGTCTTTTGAGCTCGTACAAGGCCTTCTTTCATTTGCATGCATGATTCTTCCTTTCATGTGTATTTCTAGTGGCTGCAAATGTCTCTTCGTAGTCTATGCCTTGTTCTATGAATCTTTCCTTGTATCCCATGATGTTTCCATCTACTACATGATGGAACTACGAACTTCTCTTCAGGTCTCTATCATTCTTCTTGAACGGGTATACTCCTCCCCTTTCTTCTTAGCTACTTCTTGGAAGGTTCTTCAACAATGATGTCTCTCAACAGTGTTACATAACTGCACTGTGTCTGAGATCTCTTCTTTGAAAGTATCGTCATATTATTCTTCATCTTGGACTATTTATTGAATTGTCGTCACTTGTTCTTCCGAACAAGTATCATCCTTCTATGCTTGTAGGTGATTGTACGTGATCTTTCTTATAATTCAACTGCATTTGTATGGTTAGAAACATTTCATAAGGCATATTCATAATGGAAAATTGTTATGCATAAATATATGATCATGCAACTATTTTACCCAATACAACATTCATCCATATCTCACGGAAACTTTCTAGATGCCTTCCATCTCTACCAGGACAACATTGAGATTGTGCACTAATCCAATATGTCAGCAAAGAGGTTTCATTCTAGATAAGTAGCAATGGAGAGCTGTATAGCACCATGAGCTACTTACCCATCACATGCATATTAGTAGTATACTGTCATTAATGCAAACATTCTATCATGCATAATACATCAACTAAATATAAACAAATTGCATAACAAAAACAATATCATGAAATGACAATTGAATACTTATATTTATTTGTTTCATGGGTAGAATCCTTCTTGAGCCTCCAGCTTCATCATCGTCTTCATTCATCATTTCTTATCCAAATGCTAAGATGGATAAGAGTTTCTTCAAGAGTTGAGTCCTTCGTATTCCTCGATGCTTGAGGGATATTCTTTGGATGGTGAGAGCTTGATCTTCAGTTGGTCCGATCTTCTCTTCTCTTATTATGAGTCAAGCTTCTTCTTCTTGTGTGTGCTCTACCCAAAGTTTGCTGAAAGTAATCACTTTATTCTGGCACACATTCCTCGCATGAATGAATCCCATGATCCTAGGAGGACATTCAAGGTGGCTATAACCACTTCTGCATTCTCCACTTCTTCTTCTACCGCTTCAAGTTGTTCTTTTATTTGAGATACCCTTGTAAAGTATGACTGCATGGTCTCTGCATTCTGGATCTTCACATTCTTCAACTGTTTTCTCAAAGTCATCTTCTAATTTTTGTTCTTCCCTTCAAATATCTTGTTCAAGGAATCAAACATCTATTTAGGTGTATTTAGGGAAGACACTTGTGGTATAAGGTGATCCATGATTGAATCAACAATGATTTTCTTGGCCTTGACCAAGTTCTTCTTGTGTAAGGCTTTTAGCCTCATCTCCCTCTAGAACTAGAACCTCTCTACTTATGTAGGTGTCAAATTCATTTTCTTCAGAGAGATCATATACTTCCATGCTTGGAAGTTGTCAAATTCAACAATCTTATCAAGAAGTTAACGTGATATATCACTTTGAAATCAGAACCTCAAATGAAAATAACAAAAGATTAGATCTTATCGATTTGAGGTGTCTGTTGTGGTTCTGGAGCTGGCTGATCTAGGGTTTGTCAGAGACACCCTAATTTTCAAAACTTGGTATATTTCAGATATGATTGTATAGAAATATAGACCTCTTCAAGGTGATATATCCAATGTACTCCTTTTCTAAAAACAATGGAGGGAAGCTCCTGGAATAGGAAGCCCTAGTTTTCCAATTTCTTTTGCAGAAATGCCTGATAGTGTTTCTATGGTATCTCTGAAATTACTACTCCTATGTGTCTGAAAATTCACACTAAGGTATACTAACCTGTCCTTGCTCCAACACCATAGTTTTCATCATAATTGGTTTCACCAATTGGTACTTATGAGCGTTTTCCCAAGGTGACCTGTTTTAGGACTGTTTAGCATACCGAAGTTGTACGGACGGCCACATCTCACTGTTTCCTCTTCTTGGTCTGAAACTTGGACCACAGAATGTAGATTCCGTACTACTTTTGGAACATCTTCATAAATTTCATTTGGAGCTTTGTATCCCGAGATATAGAAATTCTCCCCAGGCGTCCTTTTTAGGGATGAATCCTGGAAGAGGATGGAAACCTAACTTGGAGGGATCATATCTCCTAGGATATAGTGAAGAGGAGGCTGAAATTTGGACACAATGTACATCAGGCGTTTATCTTCACCCTGTGAAAGTTTCCACTCTTTATCCTTCTCCAATCCCAAGATATAGCAAATGTACCAAAAATTATCAGTTTTAGTATTTTAGGGTTTTTCCAGCTTAGGTTCAAACTAGGGTTTGACTTTCCCAAAGTTATACCCAACCAAAAATATTGACCTGGGTCTCTAAACTTTGATTTTTATGAGGAGAGAAATCCTATGCCGGGATCACTCAATAATTCCTCTTTTGTAAAAAGCCCTAATTTCCTGCACTAAAAACTGAAAATGTCTGAAATCAAATTTTGCTTCGACAGAAATATGCGCCCTTCAATGGAGAGTCAACCTAGCATACTTTTGTTGATGGATTGTGGAGAGAGACCCAAAAACTAAGAATCCCTAGCTTATGCAGCTACACAATGTCTTCTTCTCAGGTTAGCTCTGATACCATGGTAGATTTTTATCATTCAAGCTAGCATTATGATCTTAGGATCTTATCTAAGAGAATAACAGGCACAACAATAAAACACAAGAGACAAGAGACACAAAGAATTTTCCTTAGGGAAACCATAAAGGAGAAAACCCTGACACTTCCTCAGAGATAGAATGAGCACCAATAGCAGCAGTAAAACTTGAAAATAGAAAATATGATCTCCACAGCTTGTTCTCTCTCTCACACTTGAAAGAGATTCTCCTCTCTCACTCATGCACCTCACTGAGTGAGTGTGTGTGTGATAAATATAGAGGCTCACTCTCTATTTATATTCTTTTGTTCACTTAATGTCCACTTTAACATGTTGGCCCCACTTAACGATTACTTACTAGAGTCGACATCTCTAGGAGAGTCTAATAACCCTAGTGCCCCACAACTGTGGGGACTTTGCCCTCCAATCAACAAGGAGGGTTAACCTTGACACAAATGTGGGGACTATTTCCCCGACTTACAATGGAGGGTTAACCTCAATGACTTTACATGACTTGTTTACATTATTGAATCTCCTGATCGGAACATTGGGGCATGACATGACTCAATTACATTATAGATACTTCCCGGAATAAACATTGGGGTACAATACATAAGATATACAAGTGAATACATTCCGAAGTTACAAATACATCAACAGAAACTATGTCAAAGAACATAAATTTAAAGAATAGAAAAACTTATTGATGGAAGCCACCCCCCATGAGGTCCCAAAATCCAAGATAGTGGAACCTCAAATTGAACTGGAAGGTGACAACAAATGCCACCTCTTAAAGATGCTCATGATATGGTAGTTCTAGAAAAGTAACCACAAAATTACCTTCATGATTTTTCCAAGTTTTCCACTCAAATTATGAGATTGATTGGCTAGACATAAAGAACTAGAAGTCCCAAAATGTCCCCTCATGTCAGAATGTCTCATAATTAGAGGAGGAATGAATGGTGGAACAACTGAGACTATTGCAAAAGTTGTTGCAACAAATCCCTTTCATTCAGTATATCATCCAATGTACTCAGATCCACCATGATCTTCCCCAAATGATTACTATGAGATTTGTAAAGTATTTGACAATCAACCACAAAAATTCCCAATTCCACAAAATTATTACTCTGTGCCAAATACAGTATATTGTGAATTCTATGGACCCACCATACATGCTATCGATAAATGTAGGTCCTTGGATACAATGAAAGAAATATTAGACATATACCATGTAGCATGTCAACAAGAAGAAAGAGGAGGCGGTGGAGGATGTGGAATAGGTTTTGGATCCAAACAAGGAGGAGGTTACACAAGCTTGATTTTATGTTACAAATGTAATGACATTAGATACCTTTCATAAGATTATACCTTACCTAAGAGACCATGGTCTAACTATTGCTGGAGGAACACTCGCACTATTGAAGGATTCCCAGATCTTATTTCAAAATGGGAAGATCATACAAGATGATCAACTAATCTGATCAACTCTAAACCAATACAAGAAGATCAAATTCTAGTAGTTTTTTTTGTTACCTAAACAAGAATAAGAGTAGGAGAAGGTCAACACAGGTCAAATTCACTAATAATAAAAAGAAGACCTTTGAATGACAAAATACAACCTTATTCACCAAAATTAAATTTAGCATGATGCTATCGAAATGTTTAAGTGAATTCTAACTTCACCATCTAGGGATGTAGCACGACCAACTCAATAACATAGGGTAGATGACATGTTGAGAATTTGGGAAATGTATACAGATTCTAGGAAGGTAAGAAATTCTATCTCTATATTGTTTAATTTACTAAGATATGGAGAATTAAAGTGCCACCTACAAGTTGCTGGAAAATCATTTGTGAAATGAATGGTGTTGCAAAAGTTAACGAAAAAATATATTCCCTTCTCCCACAAAATATAACCTGGCTTGCGTAGAAGCATAGAAGAAATAGGATCGGATGAGAATTTTTATTGGATTCTCAAGTCCATCAACATGATCTCAAGAATGTGATGCTATATTTGGGGTCTGATGTTAATAACTTAATATAGTCCAAAATTAATCTTAGGAGGAAATGGGTTGTCCTCCCTTTGTCTACTATCCTATTCAGTTGAGAGTGGCATACTAATACTGCGTTTTTGTGATTAGTTGATTGGAGAACATTGAAGTAGATTTGGTGGGTTTGAAAATTTTCACTAAATTGAGTAATTGAGATTATGGGTGGGACCGATACCTATCCACGACTGCTGGGCATAGAATAGACCTATAAAAACTATGGGTTGATTGATTTGAAAAACATAACAATGACTTTTTATTATGGTGGTATGAATATTATGCAACCTATGGATCAAATCTAGAGACCATGATACACAAAGACAATACATGAGAACATGGAGAGAGATGTTATGGATAGAATATACTTATCGACAGTAGTAAAAAAGGAGGATTATGTGAATCCTATAACAGAGGGATTTGTAAGCTATATAATTATTCGTTCATTTCATATCAATTGAGTCTAAAGAAGC
This sequence comes from Pseudotsuga menziesii, assembly GCA_001517045.1. NCBI lineage: Eukaryota > Viridiplantae > Streptophyta > Pinopsida > Pinales > Pinaceae > Pseudotsuga > Pseudotsuga menziesii. The sequence goes on from LPNX010624062.1 coordinate 133,341, forward strand.
ATGAGATAATTAGTGAAACATACAACATGAGATATCTTGTCGACACTACGCAATGATAAAATCATTTCAATGGGTTGTAATAAAGGTGCAAGATCAACCAATGTATGATGGAATCAATGATTTACATGGATTCCTTTAGCAAATGAACTCATATGTTGCAAAAAATATTAGATGGATGTCTTGGATACAACACTCAGAGGAATCACTACAAGATGGTGGGTGACACTCAAATATGATTTACTTGATTAGAGTACCATCCAACTAGATTTTATGATTACATTCAAGCCTTCCAAGCATGCTAATAGAGTTGCGAAAATTTATATGGGTTAGATGAAACCCTTCACTCACATTGTTCAATGTGAACACCAATGGCAGATAGATGAATTTCATCGATAAATTTGGTTCCACGAGTTAGGACACATTCCCAAGGATAGGTACATGCATGAAGAACACATTGGAAAACCAAGTGTTGGAAGTATCTAAGTGCAAATTTCTACCAATACTTTTCATTCTCCACAGCCAATGATTCGATGACAAAGGCATTAACATCAGTTTGTGGATTCCTACTCATTAACCAATTACATCATGTTGGAAGATCATACATATATCATACTCACCAAAAATTAATAAGTATGCCCTTATCAATCCCAAATAATGTTATTATCTCTCTATTGCACAAAAGTAGAACCAGATATAGTAGATCTAGCTGACTTAGAACACATGTAGCATATAACCTTCAAGGAATACGAGGGATTATTAGAATTACAATACATGAGTCTCGAATAAAATTGAGATCTATATAATTATTCTCTAAAACTATAGAAATTTAATATTGGAATAGAAGATAAACCAAAAATAGTGGCTATATGAATCTGGGATGATTAAACTGTATCTAAGATAATCTCACTCGTAAAGGAATATGAAGACTTGTTTATGAAAATATTTACAAAACTCAAGGGAATCCAAGGGGACATGGGAGAGATGAAGATTGCATTAAAACCAAATTCCAAACCATTGATTCATTTACTATATGGATTGGATCCTCATGTTAAACAAAAATTTAAAAAAAAATAATTAAATGTTTAAGAACTGGTCTAATATTACCAGTAGATGAATGTAAATGGATCAGTTGCATATCAATTCATAGTAATAAGTATACAAAATATATTAGAGTCTATTTTTATTTTCTATATTGAATGCTACATGTGCCTACAACCCATTCCAAATACCCTTCAATGATGGAGTATTAGATCAACTTGCTGGAAATGAAGCATACACTTTTACAGACAAATTATTCGGATAATACGAGGTTAACATTGTAGAATAACATAAGAAGAAGACAAATTTTATGAAAGAATGGGGTTAATTTGCTTATAAATTCATTTTGTTTGGACTGGAGAATGCACCTGCCATTTTCTCATAGATTATGATAACAACTTTCGAGAAGTTTCTTCACAAATTCTTTGAGGTCTATCTAGAAGATTGGTCAGTTTATAGCCTACTCAATGATCATGTCACACTACACCGATTGATTCTAGATAGTTTTCTCCATATATGTGGATATCTTTTACTTCTGTAAATGAATTGTATGCATCCAATTTGGAAACCTATTAGGATATGTTATCTATTGCAACAAGTTTCTAGTAGATCCTGCAAATATCGTTGTCATTATGAACCTTTTAGCCCCTATATCTATGAATAAGTTGTGCTATACTTCGAGACATATGATATACTATAGAAATATGCAACCGTGATTCCATCATAGTTGCATTTGAAAAAATACTAAGCAAAGATGAAGGCTTCCATTGGATAGTGGATTACGAAAAATCATTTACCATACTGAAAGAAAAAATGGTTAACACCCCCATCCTTATGTTTCTTGACTGGGTAAAATAATTCCAAGTACATGTTGATGCGTCTGACATTTCCATTGGCACTCTATTGGATCATCTAAGGGAAGTCAAAATTGATCACTTTGTGTGCTTAACTAGCAGTAAATTATCTTAAGATGAATGCAGCTATACAACCATAGAGAGAGAGAAGGATTTGAAATTATTTATGGATTATAGAAGTTTCTCCACTACTTTCTAGGAGTACACTTCAATTTTTTCACAGATAATTAATCCCTCAAATACCTAGTGAACAAAATTGTCCTAGAAGTTCATATTTGCAAATGGTTACTTTTATTTCAATAATTCTATCTTGAGGTAATAGTCAAGATGGGAATATATAACTATGGGATTGATCACTTGTCACAAATAGAAACAGGGGAATATAAAGGAATTATTGATGATCAACTACTGGATGCAGGTGTCGTTAGGGTAGAATCTATTCCAGATCATTTAGAAGAGATTTTGTTTCTCATAATTAGGAAAGAACGAGATGACTATTCCATGACCCATAAACAATACTTAGTTGTATGAGTTGTGGAATAATAGTTGATTGCAGGAAAAATTTACAAACTGGGAACTAATAGAATTATGTGTCAATGTGAATTATACCATGAATAATAAGACATGTTGTGGGAATTCCACACCAATGTTGCAGGTGGGCATGTCTATAAAAAATCCAATATAAGGAATATTTTCCAAGCTGGGATATGGTGGCCCATGATGTTTAAGGATGTGAAGGATTACATAAAAAAATATGACATTTTCCAACAAGTTGGTAAGCCTTCTCAACAAAATGAGCTTCCACTTCAAGCAATATGTGCCTAACAACCATTTCAGAAATGAGTAATTGATTTTTTCAGGAATCTCAATCCTCCTACAAAGCACTATAAATCATGTTATATAATTACCTCAATAGACTACCCAAGCCAAAGATATGGTCCAGAAAAGCACTAGTTTTAGATTACTCCATAGTGAATAATAACTCAATTCATTTATGAGAGTACCATTAATGATGGTAATAATGACCATAGAGGCCACAAAATGCACACGAGTGGTTTGTACGTAACGATTGTTCTTAACTGTAGGGATGTTTGGTACATTAAAACTGGAGTTTCATCGACATCTACTATTGTGTGCATGGGTTTGTGAAGAAACGATAAGTTGGAAAAAATTTGAGTAGCATGGCCAAGGACATCGCATAAGGCACAAGTAGGAGGTGGATGTGGTTTTGATGGGGATTTTGGTTCCTTTCCCCCAGTATTCGTAGAAACATGGGGTGTAGGAGTGGATAAAGGAGTATCTAGTTGTGCACCAAGAGGTGGATGTGGCACTGTCTCAATAGGTGGGATGGTGTCAGCACAATTGGTGGTGTCGGGGTAGGGTTGGGTGGATCTAGGTACCACAATGGAATGCCTAAAATTTAAGCCCAAAATGTTAAGAGTAGCCATGACTGTTTTACTCACAAATACAAAGGGAGGAAAGAGAAACGAGATGGTGTGTATAGGAAATGAACGCTAATAATTCCCCCAAGAAAAAATGGGGGTGGGCGTGGTCTGCATTTTGGGTTGTGGTTGAGGCTGCGATGAGTTCAAAATTTTAATGGATGTGATGGTGCACAAATATGATATTCCATCCATAAAGGGAGGAGGCAGTAGGGACAAAAAGGTGTCAGTCAAAGGGGCGTTGATAAACAAGCTTGAACCAAGAGCAGTTAGGAAACGGATGGATATGATATCGATGGTGGTGTCAATGGTAGAGAGGACATGCTCTAGAGTGGTTGGTCCTTTAGGATCATAGTATGTCAACTGGTCAATGGTCACAATATTCCCATCATGGGGGAACATTGTCATGTCCCCTCCCGTCCACCAGAGAGGGAACATGATCATTACCTCTGTCTAACCAATGCAGGAAGCATCCAACTCAAAGTTCAATCTATTCAACTTTGTGTAAATTCTCTAACTTCCCAATAACAGAGAAATTGATTCTGTCAGTGCTCATTCCGACAATCTAAGAATAAAAATCTAAGAGCAGATCGAACAACAGAGAAAATAGCGACGAAAATTGATGGTCACAATCTGTTCTGCATTTGGAAATAGATCACTTGATGAGAAACAACCCACAAGAATCAATGATGTGGAAAGATTGAGTCTACGGAATCAGGAAATATGGAAATTGTGGTGCCACATCCCACATCTCACATTCCTCATCCCGCATCCCGCATGTAGAATAGACCATTATGGAAATAATCAGCTGCGGAAATAGAGATCATGAAGCCGCATCCCACATCCCGCATGCAGAAAGGTGATTTGCGGAAGGAAATATATGGGGAATGAAATTTATGGAAGGGCGTTTCCACATCCTGCATCTCGCAAGTTGCGGAAAGAAGAGTTGTGGAAAGAAGATTTAACCTGTTAACATAAGTCTTCAGTAGATTTGATCATTCAGGCCATCACCAATCCAGCCATCTAAGCACCATAACATAATTTAAAAATGGATTGAAAGAAACATACACAGATGCATACAATTGCAATTATTTAGCGGAAGCAATTCATCAATTCAACACATAGGCATGTTCATCATATTTCATTAAAAAAATACAATTGCAGATATTAACATAGATGAAAGTATCTTGAAATAATTTTTTTCCTCAACCAGCTACTTCGTTGCAATGTTCCACCCAACCATAGGTCAATGTGCTCATCAATCTCTCAGTAGCATTTCCACCCCTGAGTTGAGCATAATTTCCACAAGGAATAAGGAACACTAGCAGGCTCACATAGAGCCAAGAATACAACCAAACTCAGCTAAGCCAACACAGTTGGGTTTATCAGGCTGCAAACAAACAAGCCAATATATTGTTGGGTTTATCAAGCTAATCAGCCAAGCCAACATTCACATTAAGGACCAGCCAACCCAACTAACATATGGGTTTATCAAGCTAATCAGACAAGCCAAATTTCACATTAAGGACTAGCCAAGCCAAATAAAAGATGGGTTTATCAGGCTACAAAGGAGCTGGAAAGCTTGAACTGCTAAGCTGGTGAGCTCAACCACCGAGCTATGGACACATTCACTAGATCGGGCTTGGCTCCTAAAACATATACACACCCAACACAAGGAAGAATCCCCTTCTCTGCTACATAGTCCCTCAGGCTATGCCTTCCATTCTAGTGCTATTCAGGGTGTGCAAAGAAGAAAACCATCCCCTCTAGATCTATTTGTGAGGTTTTGTCCTACACTAGGTTTATCAAGCTAGTTCAGACCCAATTCCACTCCAAACCAGTTCAGACCAAGCAAAAATATGCACACACAGCAAACCATAATGTCAACATAGTAAAACATGCTTCCACTCACTTTGTTACAAAGGATACCATTGCACAACCACCCTGAGGATACCACATACTGAAAACTAAAAACAAAACACCATTCTTCCCGCAGGATGAACCCACCTCCATGAACAAAATCGAATCGAGAATTACCATAATGGACCACGACATTTCGGTGAGAGTCCCATGATGGAATGCGGATGCACAATGAGGAAAAAGAAACTGAAAATGTGAATGCATGAGGGAATGAGCATACATTTTTGGGTGTTTCCTTTTGACACATGGCTTTTCCCTAAAGGTTCAAGGTTAAAAATTCCCCCTCCCTGTTCCTTAGGAAATCATTCCCCCATCTCTTTATTTGTTGCATTGACATAGATGGTTGTGGGTTTTTTTAATTAAATTGCATATTTATATGATGTCTAAAATTATATAATGTGCTTGACTTAGCACCATAAACAGTAGGAATCAACCTGGATCACCTATACAAAAAACATCAATCAATGGCAGGGCCTTGGCTTTGAGCTCCTTTCCATAATTCCATACAATATTGGCATCATATATATTTTATGCAAATGGGGTCAAAAGCGAGGTGTTACATTCCCTTCCCCCTTCAACAGCATTGTACTGAGTGCTTTACAAAACTGAACAAAATTGCTACAGTGGTACCACCCTGGTATCTCCCTCCATGCTATGCCGAACTGATCAAAAGTGGATGTTTCAATTGCATGGAATCCTTCAGCTCCCATGTAGCCTCTTCAAGACTGTAGTGCTCCCATTGTAACCACTTATACTATGAAACGAGAACTATATACTATGAACGAGAACTCTACCCATAAAAATGATGATTTTTGCAAAAAAAACACCAAAAACACCCCCCAAATAGAAGAGTGTTGATACCAGTATACACGTTTTTTTTTTTAGGGTAAAAAATAGAGCCATGGACTAAACATCCCATATTGTTGTTTAACAAAACTTTAAAATCAACC
>LPNX010624062.1:142568-167582 GCA_001517045.1 Pseudotsuga menziesii
TGTACCTTTACCTGCCCTATGGCTTGGTTTTGCAGCATTGTGACCTTCCTGTCGAGGATGCACATTGGCTCGATTTGGAATTCTCCCTCGAGTTCCACCTGAATCACATCCCAATTTATCACATGGTTAGGATCATGTAGATATCTCTTAAGAAAAGAAACGTGAAAAACATTATGATCCCTAGTGCTAGCAGGCAATGCAATTCTATATGCAACTGGCCCTATTCTTTCAAGCACTTCAAATGACCCACTGTATCTAGGTGGCAGCTTGGCACAATTTCCAAGCTTCAAGGAACTCTTCTTTTCCCTCACTCTAAGGTAAACATGATCCCCAACACTGAACTCTCTGTTCACCCTATGCTTATTTGCATAGCTTTTCTGTCTGTTCTGGGATTCCTTTAGATTTTGCCTGATATTTACAACCTCATGCTGCATCTACTTGAGTTATTCTCGACCAAGCACAACCATGTTCACTTGATTATCCCAAGTCACTGGTGTCCTACACCTCCCAACATACAAAGCTTCATATGGAATCATCCCAAAGGATTCATGTTGTCTATTGTTATATGCAAATTCTACCAAGTGTAAATAATCTTCCCAGTTGGTTTGTTTATCCATCACATACATGCGAAGCATTTCTTAAAGAACCTAGTTAACTCTCTCTGCCTTCCCATCAGTATGAGGATGGTAGGAAGTTTTGAAATTCAACTTTGTACCCAAATCTACAAACAATCCCTTCCAAAAATTGGAAGTGAACTTGACATCTTTGTCCGAGACTATTGCCTTAGGAAATCCATGCAATTTGAAAATCCCCTTCATGAATATCTTTGCAATGTCATCCGTCTTATGCATATACTTAACCAATATAAAATGTGTTTCCTTTGTGAACTTTTCCACCACTACCATTATGGAATCATGGCGTCTCCAATTCATTGGAAATCTTGTAATAAAATCCATGGAAATAACTTCCCATTTCCATTCTAGAACTGGAAAAAGCTGCAACAAACCTGCTGGGTGTTGATGCTCAACCTTCACCTACCGATATTTCATGCACCTTGAAATATATTCAGCCATCTCCTTTTTCATTCCTGGCCAAAAGTACTTCTTTCTATCTGTAGCAATTGGTCTTCTGATATGATGGGTGACCAGAATATGGAGCTTGATGGATCTCATCCATAATAACCCTCCTCAAATATGCTACATTTGGAATATAAATTTTTTTCTTATAAGTAAGGAGTCCATATTTTTCTAATTTATATCCCTCATACTTATTTTCAAGGCTTTGCTGCTACAATTTGTCCTTCACCTGCACGTACAATTCATCTTCAGTAGCATGATTGACAATCTGATGTCTCAAATATGACTGGAAAATACTAAGAGATGCCACATGCATTTGTTGCAAATTCCTGCTGATTGCATCAGCTACCTTATTCTCTTTTCCTTTTATGTGTTTTATTTCAAAATCAAACTCACATAAAAACTCCAGCCATCTAGCTTGCCTAGCATTTAAAGTAGGCTGATAAAACAAATACTTTAGACCACAATGGTCTGTCCTTAGCTCAAATCTTCTTCCTAACAAGTAATGCCTCCACATCTTGAGAACATGTACTATGACTACAAGTTCTAGTTCATGAGTGGCATAGTTCTTCGCATGCTCCTTAAAATTTCTTGAGTCATAACATATTACATGGTTGTCTTGCATGAGAACTCCTACAAGTCCTTGACTGCATGCATCAGTACACACCATGAAATGTTTCTCTGGGTCTGCAACTTTCAATACCGGTGCACTTGTGAGAAGATTATTCAACTTCTGGAAGCTTTCTTCACACCTTGATGTCCATTCAAACTTTATCCCCTTCCTTTGTAAAGAAGTGATGGCATGTGCAACCTTGGAGAATCCTTTAATGAATCTCTCATTGTATCCTACAAGTCCCATAAAAGATCTTACATCTGTCACATTTCTTGGACTAGGCCAATTCATAATGGCTTCAATCTTGTTAGGTTCTACAGATATACCCTCTTCTAAGATAATGTGACCCAAATACTGAATCCTATCCTTATAGAAGTCACACTTGCTCAACTTTGCATACAACTGATGCTCCCAGAGCAATTGTAATGTCAATCTCAGATGCTCTTCCTCATTCTTAGAATAAATAAGAATTCCATCAAGGAAAAAAATAACACACTTGTCCAAATACCTGCTAAAGACACTATTTCATAAGGCACATAAATTTAGTTGGTACATTTGTGAGACCAAATGGTACCACTACAAACTCATAATGTCCATACCTTGCTCTAAAGGTTGTCTTATGAATTTCTTCATCCTTGATTATCACCTGACCTCAAGTCAATCTTGGAAAATACCTTTGATCCTCTCATTTGATCAAAGAGGTCATCAATTCTAGGAAAATGATATTTGTTCTTTACAGTGGCTTTGTTTAGTTATCCGTAATCAATACACAATATGAGTGTACCATCTTTCTTCTTCACAAACAAAACTGGTGCTCACCAAGGAGACACACTCGACCTGATATAATTCTTTTCCAAAAACTCTTGCAACTGCATCTTCAGCTCTAGCATTTTTGATGTACTCATCATGTAGGGTGTCTTGGACACTAGTGCTGCTCCTGGAACAAGTTCAATTATGAATTTAATGTCTCTCTTTGGAGGAAGCCCTGGAATCTCATCAGGAAAAAAATCCTTGAATTCTTCCAATACATGATAGTCCTCCAATCTAATAGTTTCATTCTCTGCTTCTTCCAAAACATGAGTTGCATACACTATGCAACCTTTCCTACCGCACTTCTTTAGCTGCACTGCTGAAATCTTCCTCACATAATTGACCTTTGGAATGCCTCTTACCATTATCAGGTTCCCTTCTTCATCCATGCATTCAAAAGTCTTATTATAGCAGTCGAGCTTTACCTTGTGAGTTTCTAACCAATCCATTCCAATGAGAACATCATAGGAACCAAGTGGTAGAAAATTTAGATCTACACAAGTGACCAATCCATTCATCACTAATGGGCATTTCTCTACCACTTCACTAACCTTTATCTTAGTTCCAGTTGCTAGGTGAACTAACCATGATTTTCTATGCTTTACTTTCTAGAAAGCACAAATATCCACTACTCTAGGAGCAATGTAACCATGAGTAGAACTAGGGTGAATCAAAATAGAAACATATTGCTCAACAATATTACCTGCAACTTCAACCACAGTTGACTGGTGATCTTCCTGGCAGTCCTCTAGTGCTGCATGGATTTTAGGGACAACCCTTACTACTTGAACCATTGTTTCTGCCTCTTGAATGTTGTAAGATGGCCTTGCATTCTCATTCTCAACTGGACAATTCTTGCATATGTGGGGTCCTCCACATTTCCAACATTGGAGTGGTGCTATGTTCTATTGTGGATCTCTTGGCTCTTCTCCCACCACTCTAGCTAGTTTCTTCTCAACTTGGGATGGTTGCTTTTGCTGATTCTTGAAGTTAGAAGGTTTGAAACCCTTTTTCCTTTGGTCAGACTTCTCATTCTTCTTGTCCTTCCATGTCTTATGATAATCAAGTTTTCCTTTGCTTTTCTCATAGCAATACTTAGATTTACTATCACTTCTTCTAGAGTTCTAGGTTCATAAAACTCAATTCTGTCTTTGTAAGACTGAGGAAACCCACTCAAGAAATGTTGGATTTTCAACTTCTCATATTTGATGTACATGGCATACCTCAACAGCTCCAAGAGCTTGTTTGCATACTCTTCCATTTTATATTATCCCAATCTCAGCTCATGGAATTATTTGATCTTATCATCATAGTACCTATTAGAGAGGTAATTAGAGAGGTACTTCTGCTTCAAATACTTCTGGAATTGTTTCCACACAATCTTGATTTCATTAATCTTCTTCACTTTCCTGAAGTGCTCCCACCATATGGATGCCCTTCCAATCAAATTGAATATGGATACTCTAGCATTCATATCTCCTGAATAGTCTTGCACTTGGAAATATTTTCTCATCCCAAGAAGCCAAGCTTTAGGTTCTAGACCATCCTTTATCTCACCATTAAAGGTAGGAAGCCTTGCCTTTTGAAATTCATCACATGAATGGTTCTGATAGCGCCTCTTTCTCTTATTCTCATGAGAAGAAGAACTTGAACCACCAGTGGATCCTTCAAAGTCATATGACCCACTAGAAGATCTCTTTCTTCTTCCAGCAGTGCTCTTACTTCCTTTTGGTTTCACTGTCCGGTCCCCAGAGTTCATCTGCCTCTGAATGTCTATCAAAATTTGCAGCATGGATGCATTCAGCTGATTATGCTCCTCCAGAGTCTTAACCAACCTTTCATTATCTTCCCTATGACTTTGCATCTCCACCCGTAGGGGTCTCATGGTGGCGGAAAAATCTGGGGGAGTATCCTGAAACCTCCTCCCATTAGACTCTGCCTCAACATTTCCAATTCAGACATTTTCCCCCATATCATATTCCTTGTATTCATTGGGGTTCTGTGCATCATCGTACATGTCGGTTCTCATGGCTCAGCCAAACCAACTTTACCGAACTGCACTATTTGGAATGATGCCCTTTGCGGGTGACTATAATTCTGCAAAATGTGTTAATAAACAAAATTTTTAGCTGCATAATAAAATCAAAAGTAAAAACCATTTACCAAAAGCTCTGTTAATTGTTCAACTTGGCCCATCAAGGCCCAATGTTGCAACCTCTCTATGATACCACACTGTCACGTCCCCTCCTGTCCACCAGAGAGGGAAAATGATCATTACCATTATCTAATCGATACAGGAAGCATCCAGTTTGAATTTCAATCTATTCAACATTCTGTAAATTCTCTAACTTCCCAATAGTAGAGAAATTAATTATGTTAGTGCTCAATCCAACAATCTACGAATAAAAATATCAGAGGAGATCGAACAACAAAGAAAATCATGAGGAAAATTGATGGTCACAATATTTTTTGCATCTGGAAAAAGATCAATGGCTGAGAAACAACCTACAAGAATCAACGGTGCGGAAAGCTTGAGTCTGCGGAATTGGTAAATATGGAAATTTCGGTCCCTAATCTCGCATCCCGCATTTCACACCCCACATCTCGCATCCCACATCCTGCATTCCGCATCCCACATCTTGCATCCCACATCCTACATTCCACATCCCGCATGCAGAATAGACCATTGCAGAAATAGAGATCGTGAAGCCACATCCCGCATCCAGCATTCCACATCCCACATCCTGCATGCGGAAAGGTGGGTTGCAGAAGGAAATCTACGGGGAATGGAATTTATGGAAGGGCATTTCCGCATCCCGCAATTTACGAAAAGAAGAGTTGCAAAAAGAAAATTTAACCTGTTAGCATACTCTCTTGGGTAGATTTTATCATTAACGCCATCACCAATCCGACCATCTCAGCACCATAACATAATTTAAAAATGCATTGAAAGAAACATACACAGATGCATACAATAGCAATTATTTAGCGGAAGCAATTCATCAATTCAACACATAGGCATGTTCATCATATTTCATTAAACAAATACAATTGCAGAGATTAACATAGACAAGAATACTTATCCTGAAGGAAGTTTGTTCTGCAACCAGCTACATCACTGCAACGTTCCACCAAGCCATAGGCCAGTGCGCTCATCAATCTCCCAGCAGCACTGCCACCCCCGAGCTGGGGATGATTTCCATAAGGAATAAGGAACACTAGAAGGCTCACACATAGCCGAGAATACAACCAAAATCAGCCAAGAAAACACAGTTGGGTTTATCAGGCTACAAACAAACAAGCCAATATACTGCTGGGTTTATCAAGCTAATCAACCAAGCCAACATTCACATTAAGGACCAGCCAAGCCAACTAACAAATGGGTTTATCAAGATAATCATCCAAGCCAACATTCACATTAAGGACCAGGAAATCCAACTAACAGATGGGTTTATTACGCTACAAAGGATATGGAAATATTGAACTGCTAAGTTAGTGAGCTCAACCACTAAGCTATGGACACCTGCACTAGATCGGGCTTGGCTCCTAAAAAATCTGCACACCCAACACAAGGAAGCATCCCCTTCTCTGCTACACAGTCCCTCAGGCTATTCCTTCCATTCTAGTGTTGTTCAGGGTGTGCAAAGAAGAAAATAAGCCCCTCTAGATCCATTTGTGAGGTTCCTTAATACACTATGTTTATCAAGCTAGTTCAGACCCAATTCCACTCCAAACCAGTTCATACCAAGGAAAAATATGCATACACAACAAACCACAATGTCAACACAACAAAATAGGCTTCCACTCACTTCGTGATAGAGGAGACCATTGCACAACCACCCTGAGGATACCATAGATGGACAACTAAAAAAAAACACCATTTTGCTAGCAAGATGAATGCACCGCCATGAACTGAATGGAATCGAGAATGATCATAATGTACCACAACGTTTCGGTGAGAGTCCCATGATGGACTGCGCATGCACAATGAGAAAAAAAGAAATTGAAAACGTGAATGCATGAGGGAATGGGAATATGTTTTTGGGTGTTTCCTTTTGACACATGGCTTTTCCCCAAAGGTTCAAGGTTAAACATTCCCCCTCCCTGTTCCTTAGGAAATCATGCCCCCATCTCTTTATTTGTTGCATTGACATAGCTACTTGTGGGTTTTTTTAATTAAATTGCATATTTATATGATGTCCAAAATTATATACTCTGCTTGACATAGCACCATAAACTGTAGGCATCAACCTAGATCACCTATAGACAAAACATCAATCAATGGTAGGGCCTTGTCTTTGAGCTCCTTGTCATGATTCCATACAATATTTACATCATATATATTTTATGCAAATGGGGTCAAAACCGGGGTGTTACAAACATCATAATTCAGAAGAAAGTTGAAGAAATGACTCGCATCACGTACATGAAAATATGTCCAAGGAGAAGGTTATAATCCAACTGGGAGTTAACAACCTCGATGTCGATCAACACAGTTTTACTTGCCAACTCAATGGGGACATTCATGATAATTCCTTATGATTGGACAATGCGTCCATCATAAGTGTGTAGTGTGGTGGTTGAAGGTTGAAGGATTGGGGATCCTATATTTTCTCAAACAAAGGTTGACATAACACAAGTGGATGCACCCTCATCGATGATAGATTAATGAATCACCAAATTCTGAACGGTGACAGGAAATTGGAAGGCTACAAATGAAGGAATCTATGATTCTCCTTGATCCAAGTCAATAGTGATCAACCTAGAATAAGAGAGGTCAATGACACCTAAAGTAGATAACAAGAATTTATGTTGTGAAGTACAAGTTCTCCGGACTTCCAAAGTGGGCATGGCAGACGAGAACCGGGCCAATTCATCGACACTACTGTAATTGAGAGTGGCTCTAGTAGTGGGATTGTTTCCAACGTGACATATAGGGAACCTAGGGACTTTGGTAGTCTCATTTGTGGGGGGTCTCAAAAAATGTAAGGACATATCAAGAGAATTGGAGGTAGATTCTAAGATTAATTGTTTCCATGGTGGAGACATATTGGTTTCATCTAGTCTGTAAGTTGGCATCAAATGAAAATGTCATAAGATGATGGACACCAAGATCGATGGGTTGACTCGAAGAAGTGGTTGCATTATTTTATTGTACCAATGGGTCGGTGGTAACCATAACTTGATTCGGTAACAGGTTCTATATCACCATAGGTGGAGGACCTTGTCGTGCTGGATTGGGATATTTCAGGGTGACAACATTGGTTTCACGTTGATTTTTAGCTTGTAAAAGGTGCCAAACTTGATGCCTATGGGGGAACTGGTGTGTATAATGTCCATAAACGCCACAAATGAAACACATATGGTTAGTCTGCAACTGATTGATCTTCCTAGTTATAGGTGGATGTTGTGGGTTCTGTGTAGGAGAATTAGCTCTGTTCTTGTTTGATGAGTTGCAGGGGACAACAGAGCTATTAACACTCTAGGCCATGGATGAGATCATGAACAGCAAGGAAGAACTAAGAAAAGTGCAACAAATGAGTGAAGAACACCAGGAAATGAAGAAGTGGAAGAGTGTGTAACACTCGAGGAAAATTTCAAGGAATATGTCGAACAAGTTAGAGTGGAATATGATGACTTCAAGGACAATAAGAATTCCCCAGTTGCTTCTAGCTGAGGTGGCTCGAGGACGATCGAAAAGTTTGTGTTGGGTTCTTGTTGGAAAGGGGTTGAATCACACAAAGCATGGTATCAAAATGGACAGGAAGGATTTTGACAAAGATAAAAGTCAACAACGATGAAGGAAGAAATCGAAAAGTCAAGACATTTTCATCGAGTTAGTTAGATAATTGGTCAAGTGGGCCATTTTGTAATTTCCTATCAAGCCTATAAATAGAATTAGGATTGTAAACAAAAGAGGAGAGCTATATTGAAGTTTATATAAGGATCGATTTATCATACATTTGTTGTCTGTTTTGGACCACAAATTAATGAAGTGCGGGATGGTTTTGTCTTTTGCAGTGCATTTTTGATGTTGATCTTATGGAGACTCTATTTATGATGTGAGTTTCATCAGCAGTTTTGTATCTTATGTTGTATTTACTTGGTTTTGTGGAATGCATTTTCTTTAAGGATAAGTTAGATATGAATCATGTGTTTTCTATACTATTTGGGTGAAATCTGTGATGATGTCATCTCAATGTTTTCTGTTAAATATGAATGATGCGAAGTATTGTTGTGACTTTCAGTTTAATGTATGTTGATGTCTTTGTTAGTGTGAATCCGAGTAATTACGATCATGATAGGTATATCTAGATAATGGTATAATTGCATCCCTATATTTCTGGGTGATATTGCTATAGGGAAACAAATAGCACAAAATTCCTCTTCCCACTGCGTAAAATTGGTTCCTGTTGCCCTCCCTATGACATCTCGGGTGAGACCGCGCCTGCTCTGAAGCTGTTGCTAGAAAGGGTTAAACCTTTCTAGGCTGATGTTTAGGGAGTTTGTGTAGGTAGTTTTCAACAATCAAGAAAATTGAACCCCTATCAATAGACGTTTGTCACCATGTTGAATAACCTGAAATGTAGAAAGCCCTTAAATGCAAGATTTCTAAAGAGGGTATTATAGAAAGTAGATGGTTGAAGGAACCATATAGACAACAACATTTTTCAAGAAGTGTTTTCTTTACGGTATATATGTAAAGAATGTTGATGTCTCTGCAATTACATAGTTAGATCTTGTTTATGTTAGTATATTTGAGGATGATGCGTTAATCATTTTTAATGTATTTTCATATATTACATTTTGTTACATATATTATGATTAATATAAAGTACATTTGATAGGATGGTTAGAGGATGTACCCGCATTTTTCTCGAAGCCTGAGGGGATGCATCTGTAGCCCCTAAAAACCACGGGCACTGCACACTACTGCTCTACGTTACACGACATGTAGATGACAGATGGCATATGACAAGGAGGAATTGGTGGACTATATAGAGGACCCATGGAAAGGAATAAATGCTTTCTCTTCATAGTCGACATGCGGTGAGTTTTTTACAGTTTCTAACCGGTGTTACCCTACATCTATGATATTTGGGATGCTAACTAAAATTATCAGATCAATGTAAACCAGATTCAATAGCCTATAGTTGGACTACCCTCCACAGAACACCACAGAATCTCCACAACTACCGCTGGCTATTAGATCTCTTGATCTGCTATTGGGTGGAAATCCATATACATTGTTCCCTCCACAACTTTAAGAAAACCTAGGGTTCATTCACCCCTCTGAATCTATTATTTTGCATACGGACGTTGATGCAAGCCCTATATCAAACCGGTGAACGCCCTTGGATATGGCCCTGCTCAATGGATTTGAAATCTTAGGAGTTGGATGGCTTGGCCCCCTCCAAAAACCCTTGGCCACAACAATCCACAACGCAACGTATGAATAATTTTACCATATTCTAGAAGGGTTTCTAGAATCCCT
Organism: Pseudotsuga menziesii; assembly: GCA_001517045.1. Taxonomy (NCBI): domain Eukaryota; kingdom Viridiplantae; phylum Streptophyta; class Pinopsida; order Pinales; family Pinaceae; genus Pseudotsuga; species Pseudotsuga menziesii. The sequence continues at coordinate 152,563 of LPNX010624062.1, forward strand.
CCTTCAGTCGGTTATCTCATAAGGGAAACCAATTGATTATGGCTCTGATAAGAGAATTCGAGAGGATAAGGAGGGCTTGCAGGCTAGCAAGGAAGATCTAGAAAGGAACCCTAGGAAAACGAAGAACAAGTGCTTAATTTCTACAAAAGGGAATATAAATATCATCTGTGAATGTCTCTATAGGAGAGGCTGAGAATATGGAAAATACTAATTTGGTTGGAAAAATAAAAGGTCACCACCCTAGCCCCGAGGGTTTAGAATATTATGTCAGGAAGAACTGGCTAAATCTACTACATAATGAACCAGAAACTAGTTCCCTAACCAAGGGATGGTTTGGATTTAAGTTCAAAAGTGTTGAGGATGCCAACAAAATTCTAGGGAAATAATGGAGCTTTGGGATAGTACCTATTCTACTAAAAAATGGACTCTCCTCTTTGATGTGGATTGCGAGAGAATGGACACACAACCCATCTGGTTCCCCTTCCTGGCCATCCTTGGGAGTTCTGGAACTTGAATTCCTTCTGGGATATTGGAAATGCACTTGTGTTGTTTCTAGATGTTGATCTCTCTTTTCAGAATACTCAAAGAAAATCAATTTCTTGCATGCTCGTCTCCATCAACATTAGAAGAGACCTGCAGGATCATCTAAACCTAATTTTGGGAAACGACATTAAAAGGAAATTCCTTGATTATGAAGGGATACCCTTCAAATGTCATAGATGCCATGCAACTAGACATCTTGCAAGAAATTGTCATCCAGGATTTACAAGGAGCCAAGACAAGAAAAGATGGAGTCATAGGGTTGAAGCAACAAAGGAAGATGTCAAAACCAAACAGAGATGTAAGGTGGATAAACCCATCATATTGGAGGAATAACCCCCTCAACCTCCAAAAACTACAGTAAAACACTCAGAAGAATAATTCAAAGATCCAAAACAAACTCTATAGAAAGATTCAAATCATCATCCAAGTAAGCTTTCTGAAACACGCTTGAATGATTAATTGTCATAAATTTGTTTGAATGCTTTAAACCTCAAAGGTTTAGAAGTTGTGGTATCCCCCCTCACTTTCTCTACTCTTTGATATTCAACTCCCCCACCCTCCCTCTTCCTTAACCCCCATCCCCCTTGAATCTTCCCCTCCCTTGAGGACTACTTCCCCCCCCCCCCACCTCATCTTCAACAATACATTTTCGCATTAGGTCAAGACACATCCCCTCTCTTCCTAAACTTGCCTCCACACACACTGGTCTATGGATAAACCCTAGTTTTACACTAAAAGGAAAAGGAATAAGTAGACCCTCGCTCATCTCTTCTGCATAGCATAAATCATTGAAGGATCAATAAATAGAAGATACAAAACAATTTTTGGGGCACTTAGAGAAGTGCAGGCCTTGGAAGGGGTTCCCAAATGCACATCCTCTCATAAAACTCTCAGGGTTTCGCAGGTACCCAAATTTGTTTTTGCTAAAGAGGATGCTCCTTGTCCATAAACTAGATGTAATCTTCCTACAGGAAACAATGGGGTCAGAAACAAAGGCTACAAACCTGTTAAACTCCATAAGTTGAAATTATACCTTTCTTGCTCAAAGTGAAAAAAGACACTTAGGAGGACTGGCAGTAGGATGGAATAAAATCTCTATAAATTTGCTTAACTCTTGGGGATCCACCTCAGGTATGGGACTGCAATTACACTCAGTTGAAGCAAACATTCAGCTAAACATCCACAATATATACAATCCTTATGAAAATAGATTTGTTTTTGGGACAAGATGCACATTTCTCCCCTCCTTAAGGAAGCAAATGTCATTATAGGAGGAGATTTAAAATTCACCCTTGGCACAAAAGAAATATGGGGATCAAGATCTAGGGTGGACCCATTGGAAAACTATTTTCCCTTTTTCTACAAGCCACTCACTTGGTAGATCTCGATCCCATCAGGATAAAGCCCACTTAAAACACACAGGGGATTCATGTTCTTAAGCAATGTGTTATCACATTCGTTCATAAAGGGGGTTTTTTAATTGTGAAAAATAAGGTCAATATATTGTAAGTATTTGGGGCGGGGAATAGGGTATGGGAGGTCTATAGGTATTAGGGGGGTATAAAAAAATGTTTCTACTAAAAATAAGGAATATGTTGTAAAAATGGGGGTTTTTTAATTGGAAATATGTAGTGGGAGGGGGTCTCAACAAAAGGAATTTTGTAATTAAATATTAATATCTAGTAAAATTAGGGGTATTCTTTAATATCCCATGAATGAAGGTGCTATGACATGGTTTCACTAAGTGAAGACCTCGTGTTAGAACAACAGAAGAACGGGGGATAATAGAATTGCAAAAAGACTCGATAAGTTTTTATTGGGCGAAAGTCTCTTGGGGGAAAACCTGATGTTTAGACAATGGGTTGATCCCGGTGGAGACTCCGATCACCTCCCTATTTTTCTAGAGATATTGAATAGCCCCAAAAAAACCAGGCAACCCCTTCAAATTCTGTGTAGCATGGTTAAAAAATGAGGAAGTGGTCAGTTTAGTCCAAAGAAATTGGATTCCTTACACACCTGGAGCTGGAAATCACATTGCAACACATTTTCCCCAAAACCTCTCTCGTATAAGACAACCACTTATACTATGAAACAAGAACTTGACATGGTTCTTGTTTTTCTCTCTCCTAATTTTACTAGCTATTTTTACCTCCATTTAAAAAATGTTTGATACCAATATTACACATTTTCATTTTAGGGCATTTTTTGGGCCTTTGAATCATCTTTGTCATAAAATAATAATTCTTTCTATTTTCAAGTGTGCTTTTAGACATTTAACAAAATAACATGCATTTAGAAACAAGTTATATTGAAAACAATATACATTTTGCATTTTTATTCTTTAAAATAAGACTTTTTTATTGACAAAATTCTAAGAAATTCTAGAAAATAAAGACATTTTCAATGGATTTTCATAGAATTTTTGTATAAAAATGATACTATTCATACTATATTCCAAAATGTTACGATTCACGTAAATTCACAAAAAAAAAACCATATATTTATAAATAACATATTATATATATATATATATATAGAGAGAGAGAGAGAGAGAGAGAGAGAGAGAGAGAGAAATTCTATTTCTAAAATAAAGTCTAAAAGTCAAAATAGTACTAATATATCTTATCAAAAAGTTGTCAAATTTAACATTTTCTTAAATATATTAAACTAATCAACAATATCATGTTGGCCAAAATCTTCATCGAAATTGGAATTTTCTGGAGCTTGGATTTCCTCGGGGACATCAATGTCCTCTTCTATTGGGTCTTGTATGTCTGCAAGATGCCCAAAGTGCTTCTTTCCATGAGGGATATATGCAAAAAAGAAACATTATAGAAAAAACGTTATAGTAAAAAAACATTATATTAGGAACAATTTAAAAAAAAAACATTAACTTACCTAACTACACCCCAAAAAACAATATATTCATTTTTTTAAACAATTAACCTACCTAACTACACCACATAAAAAATTATATTAAAAAAGAAAAAGAAAATTAACCTACCTAACTACACCACATAAAACATTATTTAAAAAAAAATGGAACCTACCTAACTACGCCACATAAAACATTATATTAAAAATTACAAAAAAAATTAACCTACCTAACTACACCACATAAAACATTATATTAATTTTTTTTCAAATTAACCTACCTAACTACACCACATAAGACATTATATTAAAAAAAATAACATGCCACGTGCTCCCTCCCCCATGCGCTCCCTCCACCTCCACCTCCATTCCTTCCCCCACTTCCACCTCAACCTCCGATCTCCCATCTCCCGCCACCTCCACCTCCATTCGTCCCTTCTCCCCTCTCCCATCCTCCCACCCAACGTGAGCCTCCTTTCCCCTCAAGCCTCATCCCCCTCCGCCTCCCCCTTCCACCACCTCCAATTTCCCATTAAGGGGAGTGTCACTCTCTTGGGATCCAAAGCTCTACCCCTCACTAGCGGCACGATTCTCAAAATCAGCCCCAAAAAACCAGCCAGACCCTTCAAGGGAGGAGGTGGAGGGATCCACGGGGGGGAGAGGAGGGAGGAGGTGGAGGGAGCACATGGGGGAAGGGAGGGAAGGGGAAGTGGAGCGGAGGGAAGGTGGAGGGATGTACGGGGGAGGAGGAAGGAGCGACGAGGGAGGAGGAGAAGGGAGAATGCATAGGAGAATGGCATGGGGGCGGAGAAGGGAGGGGGAGGGTATTTTCAAGTTTTAAAAAAAAAAAATTTATAATAATGTTTGGGGGGTTTGATTTAAAGAAAAAAATAGTATAATGTTTTTTTAGGGGCTAAATCAGTTGGAGGGTTTAGAATCTTTATTTATTTATTTTTTAAATGCAATAGTGTTAGGGTTTATGGGGTTAGAGAAGGGGAGGGGTGTTTAATAATTTTTTATTTTTTATTTTTAAATGTATTGTTGTAGAAAGGTTAGTAGGAGAGGGGGGAGGCTATTTTATATGTTTTTTTTTAAATGTACTATTGTAGAGGGGTTAAGGGGGGATAAGGGGGTTTAAATTTTTTATTATTTATTTTTATTGTAATGTTGGGTGGGTTAGGGGGTTTAGGGTGATAGATGGCATTCAAGTAGGTTAAAAAATAAAAATAAAAAAATTTAAGATTAATCAAAACTACAAATCCTGGGATAGGGGGTAGGTATTCCTTCAATTAACACTACACCCCTTCAAAAAATAAAAGTTGCAATATGGGAGTCTTCTAAACCAAGTCATAGATCCAAAAGGAATATCACAGCAGAAATGACAGGCATAGATGCAGACTTAGATGGTGAAACCATTGATAATAGAGGAGAATATGGTTCATCTACATCTTAGTCTAGTCATTCATCTGTAGAAAAAAGTAGATTCTCATGGGGTGTCAGAATCCATGGATGAATTTGAATAATTTTAAATGAAACATTTTAGATGTTTTTATTAGTATCATGTTTGTAATGGAAACTCTAAAGGAGATTTTGATTCTTTATATGGATCATTTGTTCTTGTATGGTATAATATATGATTTCATTATGAATCACATCATAATTTCTTTGATTTTATATGGTTAGAGTGGTGAAATTATTTATGAAATATTTTTGTTTGTTTAATATGCAAGTTTCAAAAAAGTTATAATTTATCTTTTGGAGAAAAAAATATTTTTCCCATTTGGGGGTTGATTTTAAAGTTTTTATAAACAATAGTATGTGATGTTTAGGCCATGGCTCTGTTTTTAACCCTGAAAAAAAAAACATGTATACTGGTATCAACATTTTTCTATTTGTGTGTGTGTTTTAGTGTTGTATTTGCAAAAATCATCGTTTTAATGCCTAGAGTTCTCGTTATTAGTATAAAGTTCATTTTTCATAGTATAAGTGGTCAAAGAATGGGAAAAACTAAAGAAGGAGGTTGAATGTCAGACTCTAAAACATATCGAATCAGACATTGCTGATATTCAAAATTCGGAGGGTGGTGGCTTTCTCTCTCAAGAAGACAAAGAAAAGTTGGTCTCCTTGGAACCCAATAGAAACAAAATTATGATGATAACAAAAAATTATTCCATTCCTATGCAAAAGGTAGACAGATGCAGAATACTATTTGGGAATTAAAGAACTCTAACAATGAGGTTTGATCCTCCTTTGAATACCTAGCCATAATTAGTAAATCACATTTCGAAATGCTCTTCAAAGAAGAGAACTAGGAGATGATTCTGGAAGTGATTCAAATCTCTCAATTCTTTCCAGGACAAATCTCATAAGAGGATACATGGATCTCCTAGATGAGATATATGAAGATGAGATGAAGCAAACTCTACATAGTTTCCAGAAGGACAAAATCCTTGGGCCAGAAGGATGGAGCATTGAATTTTTTCTATCTTTCTATGACACAATTGGGACTGATATCCTCCATTTGGTTTAATAATCTTGGGTAAATGACCATATGCATCCTCCACTCAACTCCACTTTCATTTCTCTCATTCCAAAAAAGGAAAAACCAGACTCTCTGGAAGACTTTAGGCCTATCTCTTTGTGTAATATCACCTACAATGTTGTTGCAAAAATTATTCCTCAAATATTTAAAAAGGTTCTCTCAAAAATCATTTCCCTCAAATAGTTTGTCTTCCTTGAAAATAGATGATTCATGAAGCCATAGGGGTTTCTTAGGAAGGCCTTCACAACATAAAAACCTAGAAGATAAAAGGAGCAGTTCTAAAGATTGATCTTTCTAAGGATTTTGATAGGGTAAGTTGGTTCTATCTAAGACTCCTCCTAACCCATTTGAGTATTAGTTAAAACTTTATAAAACTGATTTTTTGCTGCGTCTCTATAGGTTCTTTTGATGTTCTCATAAATGGTTCAGCCTCCCCTTTCTTTACCTCGGATAGAGGGCTTCAACAACTTTTCCCTCTTCCCCCCCTGCTTTTTCTACTGGTGGCCGAGGGACTTAGAAGAGCACTAATTGATGGAAATAGAAGATTCATGTTCTCAGGGATCAAAATTTCCAACAACCTAAACATCACACATCTCCTCTTTGTGGATGACATCCTTACCTTTTGTAATGGATCGATCAGGGATGCAGAGATTATTTCAGGGGTCTTGCAGCTTTTCAGAAAGGAAACAAGTGTATGAGATTGAATGAACATAAATATACCCTCACCCCATCAATATGGAAGAAGTAGAACTGCGAAGATACACCAAACTTTTCCCTATCAGTGTCATCGCCGTGGAGGATGGATTAAAATACATGGGATTCATACTGAAACAAAATAGTTACAGAAAGGAGGACTAGAACTAGTTGTTGGCTAAACTAGAGAAAATGATCAACACTTGGTGTAATAGATGGTTATCCATATTTAGTAGATTAGTTCTAGTCAAATCGGTGCTATAAGCAATCCCGATCTATTGGATGTCTCTCGCATCGATTCCAAAGGACATTTTGGAACAATCCCGAAAAATATGTTCCATATTCCTTTGGTCATGAAAGAATGAAAAATTTGTACTTCCTTGGGGGTGAATTTGGATCAGATAGCCAGACCCAAAAATATGGGCGGTTGGGGCCTCAAGAACATCCATACCTTTGCAAAATACTTAGAGAAAAAGTAGGTTGGATACTCATTTCTACACAAAGCCTTTGGACTGAGGTAGTCTACAAACAACATTGCCTTGAATTTTTTCTATACTGGATAGGAAACTCTGCTTTTCTAAATACATTCCTAGGAACAATTATTTGGAAAGCTATCTACAACGCTTTTCCTGTCATAAAAAATGGGTTGGAATCATAAGTAGGTAATGGATATCAGCTACATTTAGGAGCGGATCCCTAGCCTATAAATCAAAATCAACATATCCTCCCACAACCAATAATTCACCACCTAAATCAGAAAGGGTACTATCATCTGAATCAAATAGTTGACCCCGGTACTACAAATATCTGGCAACAAGGATGGAAATGGGCTAGTAGTATGGAGCTTCCAGACCTCATGGCCACAGATTGGATCAGATATATACATAGTCTCAAATCGTCTCATATCAGGCTCACAGAATTCCTGGACGAGATAATTTGAGACCATGCAGCTCATGGGATATACACCTCCAAGACCAGATATCAACAGTTAATCTCCACATCTCAACAAGGAGACCCATGTTTGTGGAAGAAAGGTATTTGGAAGCTAAACTGATCTCTAAAATCAAAATTGTTTATGTGGTTTTCCTTGGCAAACAAAATACCAATATGGAACATAATGAAAAAATGAACCCTAGAAGGATCGCGATAGTGAATTTTATGCAAAAATGGGGACAAAAACATCACAAATATCTTTATATCATGCCCATTCACAAAACAAATCTTCAATACCTCACAATCTCTTTTAAATACAAATATAGCATGGCAAGGTCAAAATATGGAGGACGCTTCGAAAGCAAGGACAAATTCAAATATTTATGCCTCTCTAAAAGCTCTGACTCTTTTACACATTTGGGGTACTTAGCTGGCTAGAAACGCAACCATTTTTTAAGACAAAGCATCTTCTCCAGATGTCATGGAAAAAAAGGGGCTACATATTTTGTCATATTTTCCACAAACCAAGGACACCCCGACAATCTTTATCATAACCGAAGAACAAATAAATTTCACCAAACCATGGGCTTATTTTAACAGAGCCTATCAGGATCTTATATGTGAGGGGTTCATTCCTTTTCTTATCCCAGAATTGTCACTACAAAATCCAAATGGGCCTAGGGAAGGGAACAAACAACTTTGTTGAACTCCTTGTGCTAAAGCTCCTTCTCTGCTTTGCTTTAGAAAAAAATTGCAGAAACATTTCGATTGCTAGAGATTCTATTGTAGTAATTAATTGGGTGAATAAAATTAAAAAGTGTAGAATCACAAACCTCAGTCCAATATTTGAAGAAGCTTGTAGGATTATGGGAAACTTTGATACCATAACCTATCGCCATGTGTACAGGGAAAGAAACTCTGAACCAAAAAAGTTCTCTAAGGAAGGTCTAAGGATGGAATGGGGTACCTGAAAGATAATAGAGTTTAATATAGAATAAGTCTATGAATTTTATCATAAAATTTTCATAGAAACAAAGCATGGGTAATTTTGATCAAAATTTTTACACACAGACTTTGATATTTTGGTTTATTTCTAGGCTACTACATAATTGTTTTTTGGTAAATACATGAATCATTTAGAAGTCTTGTTTTTTTTTTCTTTTTCTGTTATAAATCAGAAAAGAGACATGTATACATGGACATATTTTCTTTTGGCAGAAACATGAGTCTCTCAGAAGGATATGCTTTTTGTTTACTATTATGAATCAAAGTAAATAGAAGAAAAAGGACATAAATACATGGGCATATTTTTTTATAGAAATACTTCTACATGAAGCTCTGATGCTCTGTTCTTATGTAAATGTATTCATACATACATTCTGCAGATGTAATTTTATTACTATAATAGAATTACATTTTTTTCTACGGAAATTTTTTTTTATGATTAATATAAAAAAATATTTCTAAATAAATTTTGATATGTAATATCAAACGAGCCTTAATTTGAACTATGAATTATTAAACCCTACCAGGCTTACATGAATGGTATGAAATGCTAATCTTTTGATTCTCCTTTAGTAAGAATTCCTTTTGGCACACCATTTTTCATTTGCCCTCAAATTTGAGGCATGGATATAAGATATTTAGTATAATGATTATGTTTATTTTCAATGTGTTTTAAATGGATTATCCTAGAATTGAATATTACAAATTTAGTGGATAATTAATAATATATTTATAACATTATTGTTAAAAACTCCTATGATTTTGTTTTTCCTTCGTAATCATTGCTTTATTATTTTCTTATTAGAGTGTGATAGTTTTTGGTTTATTCTTTTGGAAAGGTTTCCAAATCAAGGGATTTCTTCAAAATCGAAAGAAATATAATATTATCCATTAATGTATTGTCACAAGTGCTTGTCCAAATGCTCTCTTTGAATTCTAAGCATTTTTTTTTTTTGATGTTATTAGTAGAAAAAAATGTTGATTATTTTAAGAAACATGACTTTTTTTCTTTCTATTCATGTATTTATAATATGTGCATGGTTTTATGGAATAAATCAAGGAAGATGAGTGTGAAAGTGTTTTAAGGATCTCAAAAATAAAGATAGCACTATTAGAACAAATATTAGAAAACCGAAGTGCCATATTTTTGCCAAGGTGAGGAAATTCTTAAGAAGAGTCGATTAACCAACACCTTATTCTATGATTTAAGCCGCACTTTAATCATTTTCTAATGCACTGTTGGTTCCCATATTTAAAAGACAATATAGTAGATATTTAATTCCAAAGTGTAGTTTGGTTGTTTTACCTTACAGGAAACACAAATTGAACAACTAAAATATTGAAAGAAGGAGGTACAAGATAACTATGAATTAGAATTGATAAAAATTTCTACCATAAAAGATTCAATGGAAACCAATTCATTAAGACATAGTTTACCAAAAACAAATTTTGATTACCAAAAACTCAGTAGACCTCACTAATAGATTAAGACTAGTTTCACTTCCACGTTTTCACACTCCATTTAGTTCGCATGGTTTGTAATCATAAGTCAATCTTATATTGTATCGGTCTAGGTTTCATTTCTATTGATTTTTCATTTTCTTGTTCGTGTAGGATATGAATCCAACTAAGAGAGAGAAAACTCAAGACAAATTTAAAAACAAAAACTATGTGAACATTTTGATGCAAAATTTGACTTTGTGTTCCAATGTTGTTGGCAAAAATATTTGCAACGTGAAAAAATTTCAAAGATGATTTCAATTTACACTGTTTTCTCTTTTCTTCCTTAATGATTGTCACAATTGTAGAATTACCTTCATGACATCTGAATTGTAATTATTCAAGCTTGTGTTTCTAATGTTTGTGGGGTTAGATCACATTGGTCCACTAAAATAGTCCTTAGCCATATATATTTTCCCCTTTACATTCAAAGAATTCAAACTCTGGGGGAATCTCACATTTGTATTATGAATGCCTTAACTAACCCTCATGGATATATATATAATAATTAACATTATAATTATTCTGAAGGAATTTTCACCACGAGATCATCATACATGATCCTATTCCATGATTCCTCGTCTCTTGAACCACTTAAATACCACCAAACATCTATCGATCCACTTTTATGTTTATGCATTCACCCGTTTGGCATTTTCTCATCTGTGTTTCATGTTTTTTAAAGCTTTTTTCCTGTACTTTTAGGCCTTTTCCCTTTTCCATTCTCCTCGTTAGTGGTTTAAAATTTTTCATGTTTATTTTTCAAATTTTCCAATAATGGGTACGAAGGGCACCACTCACATTGTGATTCAACCTAGAGATCAAACCATGTGAAAAGAAAAAGATGGATTTGTTATTGATGCTTTCAAAGAGCCTTTCAAGACTGCGTCTAGCCTTCTCATAATAATATGGAATTTCACAAATAAAACTGGTTCAACTAATGAAGGTGTTTGGATTCTTGCAATAGTCTCCTTCTTGATGGTTTGGATTTCTTTTATGGAATTAGTTCAATTTTCTTGACCTAGTATTTAATTGTATTGCATCATCATTGCAAGATTGGAATTTGAACACAAATAAGTTTATTCAAATGGGAATAATATAAATGATGATCATAAGCACATCATCCCTTGTTCAAGTTCTCCAGTAGGATGGCTTAGACTAAGAGACGTAGGTTGTTGTTCTAAGCATGTGGATAAATAAGGCATGGTTGATGATCAAAGGGAGGGTATGCTCAAACTCCTCAAGGTGCTTGAATACTTAGTTACCTATGGTTAGATCACATCCAAATTTTCTAAATAGGGTGTTCCTGTACAAAATAAATTATTCCTTTGAATTTTAATTGAGATAAGGTCTCGCTTGATCCAAATTCACAACTTTTGTTGATTAAAATATATGCTATAAATGATATATTTTATCCTCATTCCTCATGCATGATCACATTACAACTAAGCTTGATCTATATTTATTTCCCCTTTTATTTCTTCCAACTGAGGTCCTTATTACTTTGATAAATGGTAGATTATCATTTATAATTTATATATTGTGTTATGTCCATGTGAAATTTTCTCTTTGTTTGGATAGGTTGGTGGTCATTATAGTATCACATGAGATCCTCATTGTTGTATAAAATGATTCAAATCTTCTTTTATTTAGAGAATAGGTAGACCTATTATCTAGAAATTGTAAAATGAAATTGTTTGGCATGTCTGTATACTTAATTGTATATATTTATAAATCCATGGTCTACATCGATTTACATCTTAAATTCATTAAAAATATGGTTTTGGATTCAAGTGTTGAGCTTTAATATGTACCACCATATATCCATCTTAAACCTGGATCTACAAAACACCGAGAGGAATCCAATTTCTTGAGGTGTAATTTTTTTTATCTTAAATTTTTACACGTTCAAAAAAAGTACACCTCAAAAATTTTGATCCCTTGGTTGTTTGGTAAATCTAGGTATAACATGGATTTTTTAATTACTTTTCATTTGGTTTTAATATTGAGTTTTTATTATTTGAATTGAATATTATTTGATAACTTAGGTCGACATGCTTTTCTCTATATTCTTTTTATTTTAATTTTTTAGCTAATATGTTGGTGTAGTGTTACGTTAAATTTGTGACAACATCTCCCCCATATTGGGCTATAGAGCACCTTGCTAATCTCAATGCAATTACATTTATAAAAACGTCACCCTCTCTTTCGTCAACTTCTTTTAAGTCGTGGTTCTCATTTGACATGGCTTGGATTCAATGAAGAAGGATTATTATGTTCATATGATTCTAAGGTATTGAGATCTAAATACCCTAATTTAAGGGTCGTCTTGTTCCACAAGTCAAGTTTCAGAAGTTCCACTTTTTTAGCCCAATTACATGAGGCATGTAGGGAAATTTAAGAGTGTTCACCAATGAATACACTGGTCTTTGGGTGCCCATTTTCAAGTAAAACATTTATTCTTGTAATATGAAATATTGAGAGAAATCTTACCAATTAGATATTGTTTTAAATCGCAGAATACACTTGACCCATGTGTTATGATTTTGAAAATTTGTGTGATTTGCATAGTGCTATGAGAGAGAGGAAGTCAAACACTGAAAGCGTATGGATGGTGGGGCTAAAAAACACACTGGTTTTCACATTGTATGCAAATTTTCTCATACCTATAGAAAAGTATGAAAGAAAACCATATTTTTGGAACTTTGAGTTGCTTTGAACATGCATGTAAGGGTTGATACTGTTTACATTTTATATGTGTGTACTCAATGCAAAATTTTGATGACTTGAGATTTTGGATGATAGTTATAGTCATGATGGAGGTAATAATTCAATTGTTAGGATGATATTTTCTTTTATATAGACATAATTGATCAATAGAACTATATCCCCCAACCCAATTCATTGAAAAAATCACATGACTAGAGAAAATGAGTTTTACATTGACTATAAAATTTCTCAAAGATAAGTCTACTAAACAAGAAATATAAGGATAAGAAATACATCAATAAGGTTCCAATTTTAATCAAATTGCTTCATTTTCTATCATAACCCATCCTCAAAACACAAGGACATAAAGCTCCATTGGATAAAGGCTTTAACACCTATGAGCCGTATTTCACTTGAAGCACATTAGAATTTGATTACCCTATGATATGTGTGTATGATTTTCTTTCTTTTATTTTCACGCATTCTTACATTTACATCTTGTCTAGATATTCATCTAATAAGAAACATATCTTTCTTCACACTCTTCTCATGTGCTAAAACTTCTGAGTTATGAATCATAAGGAAAGACGATCTTGAATGATAATTTAGAAAGTGTTGAATTGATGTTTAAGTGGTTATATTATGATCTATTCAATTGAAAAATCAATGGTTGTTCTTGAATCCTATCTAGTGAGTGAGCTTGATGTGTCAAAAGATAAATAGTTGAAATATATGGGATGAAAATTACAATGGATTATTTTAATAATGAGGCACTAAAAATCATTAAATAAATGCTAACAATAAGTCATTCATTCCATGTCAATCTTTTAAAAGGAAACTACTTCATGTTTCCTCTAGTTGCTAAATGATTTATAAAATAAAAAGAAAAGGATAATAAAATGGAAGTGCAGTTAATGAATGAGGCATGCATATATCTACAATGTGTCTATAGATTTCCTTGGTATCAAATCAATTCATGTCACATAGTGGTGATCCTTCCAATCCTCTGGACACTCAATAGAAGTGGTGCAGCACATGACAAATAACATATGGGTGAGTGCACAAAGTTGAGGGAGCTTTTAGATGCAATGGTAGAATGAAGTCAATCACTCTTGATCCATAAAATATAAATCATCCCAAGCAATCCCGACCCTGCCAAGCCTAGTCCTAAGGATTCCAACATGCATGTCAATTACGATAGTACACAAAAAAGCACTCTTGTTTTACCTTGCAAAAACGTGCTCCTGTTTTTCTTCAATAAAATGCACTCCTATTTTGCTTCAATAAAACCTGCTCCCGTTTTGCTTCAATAAAATGTGCCCCTGTTTTGCTTCAATAAAACACGCTCCTATTTTGCTTCAATAAAATGCGCTCCTGTTTAGTCGTAAGGGGAGCCCTATGGATGTGTGGGGGGGTGTCTAGGTGTTGTATGTTATAGGTTAGGGGGTGTTAGTGGTAAGGGGAGACATAGGGATGTGTGTGTGTGTGTGTGTGTGTGTGTGAGAGAGAGAGAGAGAGAGACGAAGATAAAGTGGACGGGGGGTCCTTAATGGTATGGGGTGACCTATGGATGTGTGTGTATGTGTGTGTGTGTGTNGAGAGAGAGAGAGGAAGGGGTGTGTTAGGAGTTTAGGAGTGGGAGGGTTACATTAATGTGGGGGTGTCTAGGTGCTATAGAGGGGATGTAATAGGAGGTGGGGGTTAGAGGTAGTTGGATTGGTTGGGGAGTGATATAAGGGAGGGGGGTATTAGTGGTAAGTGGAGACTCATGGATGTGACCTGTGGATGTGTGTGGGGGTNGATGATAAAGATGATGATGATGATGAGGAAGAGGATGAGGATGATGATGATGAGGATGATGTTGATGATGAGGAGGAGGAGGAGGATGATGTTGATGATGTTTATGATGAGGATTCTCATCTTCATCATCATCATCATATTCATTATCTTCATCTTCATCATCATGATCATCATATTCATCATCATCATCACCATCACCATCATCATCATCATCATCACCATCACCATCATTGTCATCATCATCCTCATCATCATCACCATCATCCTCATCATCATCCTCATCATCATCATCATCACCATCATCAACATGATCATCACCATCACCATCAACATCATGAACATCATCATCAACATGATCATCATCATCACCATCAACATCATGAACATCATCATCACCATCATCGTCATCATCATCATCAAC
>LPNX010624113.1:3640-48103 GCA_001517045.1 Pseudotsuga menziesii
GCTTGCGACTGTCCCCCTACACTGTTGGTATAGCTAAGGTAGCCTTTAGTCTCTTGACATTTAGGGTTCATACCTAGGTAAACTGGAAGGCTATTTCTAGTTCACCTTGGACGAGCTTGGAAGGTAACCCTTGTTGTAAGTGTGGGAGGGGAATGGGTGATTCCTTTGCTTGTGCCTAAGAACCACTTCAAGGACGCTAAGTAATCATTCTCCAGCTTTCTTCGGGAAAGCATACCTTTCAACCCTATTGACTGTTTGAGGCTTTAGGAATTCTTATAGTGTGTGCTTTGTGGTTTTGTCTTTGTTTAGTCGGCTTTAGTAATTGATTTGTTAAATTTTCAATCATGGAGGACCAACCTATAAGGAGGTCAAGAAGGTTGCAAAACCTTCCTCCTCTCGTCACATTGGAACCTCCGCCTCCACCCCAAAGGCGGAGATTAGACATGGACGGTTCATTTGAACCGGTAGGAGTAAGTGAAGTTCCAGGTGAACCATCACTTATAGCTAACCGTCTTAATCTTGATACAGTTGAGATAGAAGACTCACAGACTGACGAGTTTGCAAGGAATTTTAACACACCCTTGACAGATTTAAACGATCATGTAATCATTTAGGTTAGACCTTTTGATTCACCTGTTTTAGGTGTCCCTGTGGGTAGGATTATGTCTTCTGCAGGAGAAAGTTCTTTTGTGTTCACCTCAGCCATTCCGGCTGAAGGGGTACTACCTCCCCTGGTAAGTGCCCCTAGATCTAGCATACCTTCTACGCCTTTGAATCCAGTGAGCTGGGTGGTCCAACCACCGGTTCACTCAAACTTAGCAGGTACTTCTGGTGATATGGTTACTAGGATTCCTAGTATACCTACTGTTCCTTCCTCCTTCACATACACTACCCAGAGTGGTCCGGTAGGATCCTCGGCTTTCATCCAAGGATTTCCTTGGAATGGGGGGCACATTCCCCCATCCACTCCATACATAGGCCCATCACCTTCTTATGTAGGAGTGCATTTTGGAAACAATACCTCTTATGGGAAAAGTTTTCAAACTCCAATTTAGGCCCCGTTTATGAGCTCTCCCTTTTCGTTATTTAGCGGAGGGATACCGGCTCCTATTTTTCAGACCCCAGTTTCGATTGGGACAGCCCGAACTTCTTATACTACACCTCCCACTCACAACCCTGTGGCTTACAGATGGAACCCATTTCAGAGTAATCTACCCACTTCGAAATTGGTGGTAGGGGGCAACCCCACCTTTACTTATGGGCATTTGGGGGCAGGTCCCTCTAATCCCTAGATTGGCACTTTTAGTGCCCCGGTTCGACCCAAGATTCCGTTCTTGGTAACGTTAAGCTTTCCAGATTTGTCTAAGTTGATGAATGACCCGGTGAGGCATGACCCCTCATGGCCACCTGTTCCCACCAAATTGCCATCGGACATCCCTAAATTCGAGGGCAAAGTTGGTGAAGATCCTGGGGCTCATGCCACCACATTTCATTTATGGTGTTCTTTGAATTCACTGAATGAAGATTCAGTCAGGTTGAGGCTGTTCCAGAGAACCTTAACAAGTACCACGGCAAAAGGTTATATTGAGTTACCTTCTTCTACTTTCAGTAGTTTCTGGGACTTGGCTAGTGCATTCCTTAGCCACTTTCAGCTTTCGGTCTGATATGGTTTCGGAACAGACTTGCTATGTACCTTTAGGAAGAACAAGGCTACCCACATCTCGGATCATATCCAAGAGTGGAGGAGGTGAAAGAGCCTTATAAAAGCCACCATCCCTCCTGAGTTCTTACTAGAGTGGTTCCTTAAATCCCTGTTGCCCTACATATCTAAGGACGTATCCACCTCAGGAGGGACGAATGAAGAAGAAGCCATTCTCAGGGCCCAGTAATTGGATTTGATTTATTCACAATCGGGGATCTTATATGAGATTATCCCTGAGGCACCGAGGCCTACCCATGATGCGGAGAAGCCTAAGCCTAGACCCCATGCCGATGGTGTGGTTGGGTCCGTAAACTCTCCCATTGTAGAGTCTTTGGCTAAGCAAGTTCATCAGTTATCCGTCAAGCAATCTACGGTGGAGGAAACAAAGACTTCCCCCTCCCCCCAGATTGCAAATGTTTTTGCACAGACCTCTCAAAAGGGAAATCAACAGCCCAGTGGGAAGAAAAAGAGAGGAAACAAAGGAGAGGGAAACCAAAATAAGCAGAAACCCGCGAATAGTGCTAATGGGGGAAACAAATAAAAGAAGAAGGTTAAGTTCCTGTGTAAGTTGTGCCACGAGGATCACCTTACTCATATTTGTCCCATTATGGAAAAATCCCAAAAGCTGCTTAAAGCTCAACAATCAGCTTTCCTGAAGGATCCTTTTCCCCAAGGGCAGAACTCTGCTTCAACTTCTAATGTAGCAGGGGGCACTCAAAATTCCCCTAACCCAAACTATATCAACATGGCTCGATCTTCGACTTTGTTACAGACGAGGAATACAAATTATGAGAAAGAGACTTCTGAGAAGGGTAAATCTATAGGTGAAACTTCTAACCCTCTCACGATAGAGAAAGCCAACTGAAACTATGCCGAATATACCGAAAGGTGTCTTCAAGAAGACCTTGCATAACCCTAATTCTAGGGCTGCTTCAAACTACTCCATGGTTTAAGATCTATCCCAAACCCCGTGTGCAATGTCAGCTTTAGAGGTGTTACAAAGTTGTCCTGCCCAGCGGGATGCCCTCTTAACAGCTTTAGGCAGCATGGACTCATCGAGTCTCATGGCAAAATTTCATTTGTCTGATGTTAAAATTCGCCTACCTTACCATGTAGCCTTATCAATAGATGTCATCCATGGTGGAAAGACCATTGGAATGGTAGTTGATGATGAGGGTGCTTCTATATGCGTTATGTCCTTGTCCTGTTGGAAAGCTCTCAGATCCTCAAAGTTGGTCTCGTCAAACACTCTTCTTACTGCTTTCGATGAAAGGTCCTTCTGTCTGCATGGTATCCTACTGGCCTTTGAAATTAAGCTAGCAGGGAAAGCAATGTCTGTTGAGGTGGACGTGATTGATGCACCTTTGGACTATAATTTGCTTCTGGGAAGAAACTGGACTTATGCCATGTCCGCTATTGCGTCGACCGTCTTTCATGTAGTGGTTTTTCCACATGACGGAAAGTTGGTTTTTATTGACCAACTTGATTTTACTCGAAAAGGTCGTTTAAAGTCTAATGAGTTCGCTGTGCCATTGGTTGATCAGGTCAAACCTGCTGCATAGAGCTTGGGGGATGGAATGCATATATCACTGCTGGGCACATTTGATCTTCCAGCCCCAGTTAACCATATTGGTTCTACTAGTGTGGGGAAGTCCATAGCCATGGTTGTTGATAGGACTAATCCTTGGGTTCTCCCTCCCCCCCATGAACCAGAGGTGCCCTTATCGGCAGTGGAAGTAGCTTATCAAGCTATCACTCAAAACACTATTGACCCCATTCTGGATCCTCTCACAGTCTCAGAGGACCTGGAAGAAGTCTATTTTCCTGCATAGGCGGAAAACTCTTCACACTCTATGGACTATTTAGATATGGTTTTACCTTCTGATGAAGCCATCTTGGAAGCCATGAGTGGACGTGGTAAGATCTGTGAGGATCTTCACCATCGATCCTATTTTCTTCCAGAACTAAGCATACTATAAAATCAAGAGTTTCGTAAGAGACTATCAGAAGATGTTGATACACCCATCAATTCCTTACCCAGGGAAGGAATGTTTGCCGAGGGGAATATGGAAAATATTTCCGCTACTATACCTATTAACATCTCTGTAAATCTTGATGTCGTGGAAAACATATACATAGGTGCAAACTGCTCTCCTGAAGAGATTTCTATCTATACTGCCTTGTTTAAGGAATTCCGCGATGTCTTTTCCTGGTCATATGAGGAGATGCCAGGCATTGATCCATCGATTGTTGAACATGAAATTCGAACATATCCTGATGCCAAACCTGTTCGACAAAAGTTAAGACTTGTTAACCCGTGCAAAGCGGCGGCTGTGAAGGCCGAAGTTGAAAAACTCTTGAAGGCTATTTTTATTTATCCCATAGCTTTGACATAATGGGTATCCAACCCTATTCCTATTGATAAGAAGCAAGGGACTATCCACGTCTGCACTGACTTCAGAGATTTGAATAAAACCTGTCCTAAGGACAACTATCCCATACCATTTATAGACCAAATTATAGATGCTTGTGCAGGAAGTGAAGTATTCTCGTTTATGGATGGTTTCTCTGGATACAATCAAATTCAAATAAAACCGGAAGACCAACATAAAACTACTTTCATTTTCCCTTGGGGTACCTTCACATACAAGAAAATGCCCTTTGGATTGAAAAATGCTGGGGAAACCTTTCAATGGGCTATGAACTTTTCCTTCCATGATATTAAAGCCATTGTCGAACCTTACCTTGATGATCTGCCTGCACATTCTCGTAAGAGGATTCAACATCCAGATCACTTACGGTTGATATTTGAGAGATGCAGATATTATAAAATCCACTTGAATCCCCACAAGTGTGTATTTTGTGTCGAGTCAGGAAGATTGCTCGAGTTCATTGTCTCTAATAGAGGCATCCAGGTGGATCCATTAAAAGTAGGGGCCATTGTAAATCTGCCTCCTCCTCGTTCCATCAGGCAACTTCAAAGCCTACAAGGGAAGTCTAATTTTCTTCGACATTTTATTCTTAACTATGCCAAGATTACCAAGGGCTTCATGCACCTACTCAAACAGGACACCCCATTTGTATGGGATGAAATTGCACAACTCGCTTTCAAGGCATTGAAAAAATCTTTGTTGTCGGCACCCTTACTGTGTCCGCCATATTATTCTAGGGATTTTATATTATATCTGGCCGCATCTGAGTTGACCATTGGGGTAGTGCTAGTCTAGGAGGATGATAAGCTCGTAGAGAATGTCGTTTACTATCTTAGCCGTGCTTTGGTTGGACCTGAACTCAGGTACTCCCACATTGAGAAATTAGCCTTAGCAGCTGTCTATGCTGTTTAGAGGTTACGTCACTACATTTTACTAAGGACCACAACAGTAGTGGCGGATGTGAATCCGTTTCAATATGTTTTGTCCCGACGGATTGTTGGGGGAAAATTCAACAAATGGATAGTCATTCTCCAAGAGTTTGACTTGGATTTTCAGTCCACTAAGTCTAAAAAGTCCTTATTTTTTGTTGAGCTTATAGCATAATTTTCTACTGAAGAAGATGTAGCCGTTGAAGATGACTCATTCCCAGATGAGCATATCTTATTGATATCCACCTCTGATCCTTGGTATGGGGATTTTCTTATATATCTCCAGACTTTGAAGTATCCTTCAGCTTCCTCATGGGAGGAACGACGTAAATTATGCCTGCATGCTAAGAACTACCTCATCATAGGAGATACATTATATCGAAGGGGGGTAGATTCCATTTTGTGTCGATGCCTTAAAGCAATTTCATTGGCTAACACATGATGACATGGAATTTGAATCAAAGTTAAAAGGCCCATTTTGAGTTGAAATTTCCTCTAATGTATATCCTGTCATCAAATATCCCTCATAACAAGATTTCCAACAAGCCAAGAATTTTGTAATTCTGATTCCGTGTGAGAAAGTTATGTCAATTTTAGTGAAGATGCCCATAAATTTTTCAGTCACAAAATTTCACACTTTTCTACAAGAGTTGCGAAATTCCTGACAGAATTGATGATGAAAAAATGAAATGTTTGATATTCTATTTATATAGGTTGTAGATAAAAAATATAACATTGGATCGACATTCAATTCAAAATTACAAATAATTAAATTCTTCTTTTGATTGGTCGGCTTACCCAAAAATGTGGGGTACGCCAACTTCAAAAATTCATATCTCTTCAACCGTAAGGAGTTATAATATGCTCCACATATAAATAGAAATGGATTAAAGAGTACTATCTTCCTATGATGTGTTTATTTTCAAATTCTTGGTCTTCTACCATTAAATTCTTCAATATGTCTAGGATTCCAAGACTCCACACATAAAGGTTCCAAAGACCATGCTACCTTATGCATAAGTTCCAAGGTCAAAGGATTTAATGGACATCATCAAAGGCATGAGGGATTCAATGGAATTCACATACACATACTTAACATCAACAAGGAGTAGGTATCCAGCGTATACTCATCATATCAAGGGTATCAAGGACCCCAACACCACCAATTAAGTGGGAACAAAGACTTTTTCAAGAATATCATGATCATTATTATAAGATGGATTCAAGGGATTCAACATTATCATGTTCAAGGTCTCCATATCATTAAAAACATATCATATTGTTACACTATATATATTCATCACCATAAGAGTACCAACACCCCAAAATAGGGGTACAAAGACCTCACCACTAGTTTGCAACACATTATGGGAAGCATATGCATGCTCACAAGGCTACTACATTCCAATGACCATATTGTTATGGAGAAAAATTCCTATGGATTGGGGTGTACCGGAACAGATAGAGAAACCATAGAAATCAATCCCTTCCCAACATGTAAGATAAATACAACATCTAACACTAAAGGATCTCGAAACATACCTTATTCCGAACGGTTGAAGTAGATCCCAGTTGAGAGTTTTCCAATCTCGCTTGCTTTAGCAATTCACTCTCAACAATAGTAAACAAGGGAAGCATGCTATATAGTATAGTGTTAGACCTACTCTAGCATATATAATCAATAATTCTTAAGAAATTAAACGCATCCATGGATTCAATATTCATTTAAATGCACATCATTGGACAAGAAAATATATTTCTATTAATAAAATCAGAGATTACATAAGTGACAACCTCTATCAGAACTTCTATGAATCGGAGAAACTGAGTCCTCCACCTGGGCCTCCACCACCTCAATCCTCTATCTCTCGATAGAAAGCTCAAAAGCAAAGGCAAGCTTGGGAATAACACAAAGTGCTCCAGGGGACAAAGGGATGCAGACTCAAGTATAAGCAAGCTACGACAACAATGGACTATAGTTTTCTTATTCTTCAATTCCTCCTCTTCAATGTATCCAAAGGGTTCCTTATATAGTGCTTCAATGGGGTAATGGAAGGTCAAATGTGAGAAATCTCGAGGAATATGGAAGACCAAGAGAAAAGTGACTCGAATCCATATCAAGGAAAACTCTAGAAATATTTGGCCTTTTGCACACATCCTGATGTACACGGGTTTAAGGGTAATATCCGTGTATATATGCAAGAAAGGGATTAAAAGTCATGTACAACAAATAATGGGTGTTTTTAGGGATGATCTTGGACACATAAAAGGTACAAAAATATTCCATGGGGTCCAAAGAGTCTGCAGAGGGACAAGGAAGGCCATAAAAGTGTGATCAACCATTTGTGCTAAAATTAGCTGTAACAGATGCCCCCTAATGTGTGAGGTTAGAGGGGTAACATGATGGCCAAAATACATTATAAATCCATCCTAGAAGTGGTGTGATGAAGAACTAGCCATCCAATAGTGTAGTACAATAATCAAACTCTGCATATGACTGCAAATACATATAGCAGTCCCGCATACATAAGAGTACAATGGCCATGAATAGGAATGATATACAACATGTGACATGTGTGGTCATCGCCACGTACAATATATAATAGATCAGAATCTCCATGATGAAGATATACAAAGGATCAAGATCTCCATGAAAGCTGAAGATATACAATGGATCAAGATCTCCATAATGGCTGAAGACATCTGACATACACTAGAATTAAGTCACGAGAGCTGAAATCTCATGAACATTGGCACGATCAAGGAGGTAGCATATATGAAATGCCACCGATCTAGAAAATATTGTACACACACCGCTACGAATACATGTCCTACTATGTGAATAGAGGAGTCGAGGTCGAACATAATAGTCCATTATCTGATTACCGGTCATTAATGTAACCATTAACAAACGTGAGATCACCCACCGATAATGAAAATGGGAATCAAGGTACTAGAGTGCAATCTAACAAGTGTGAATAAATTTGTTAAGGCCGAACACTTGGAGGAATCCATCGATCGGGAGAAATTGATGTATTCCCAAAACTGTTGATGGCAAGAGAACCTACCACTGATGATTGTAAATCTCAAGGCACTTAAATGACTCTATGTCTGAAGTCGATGGGATGAAATCTATTGGAAGGAGGGCATTAAGGCATCCCCCATCAACCAACACGAGGTACTCAGCAACGCTGCATAATGTGGAAGGACTCGAATAAGATGTGCACGAACCAGTCATAGTACCGAGAATGGCCGACTCAGGCTTCAACTTCCTTCGAATAAGACCATAAAGTCAAATGGTGACTAAACGGAGGCAGCATAGACTCGGTATATAGAACTGGGACATCTCTGTGACACAGGAGGTATAAATAGAGGCTCCATAGGGACTGGAAGCTTAACCAGTCGGTGGAGATAAACTCATAAAAATGAGTACAACTCCTAAATTTGAACTACCAACCCAGCCAACGGATGTGATATACAGTGCTCTGTTCAAAGGAGACACGACTACTACTGCCAAAGATAATATCTTTTCCTATCCGGCTTTTTGGTTTTTTTATTTTTTTGGACTTTTTCAAATATTTTGAAAAGCTTGAAAAATAATAAAAGTGCTTTATAGTTACAAGTCTAGGATGAGATGAGTGTTAAGAGGCAAACAAACTAGTTCCAAGCAGCGGAACATACCTATGCTCAATGCAAGGAAAAATGTGCATGATAACGACACTCAGGGGAAATTCCCCTCCTGGTAAAAAATGGGGAACAAGCTGCAAAATATATATAAAAAGGCTCTACTTGGATAGACATGAGATAACCTTGGGATATATGGCTGATAATAAAAGTCAGGGAAGCTGGCATAAGGCTCAATAAGGCAAGCAAAAATCATGATAATGTAATTACAACTTGACATATACAAGGGAGTCTCGGGGAAATTTCTAGCATAAAGTTCAAGAGGAGCATGAAGCTCTTGCTCAAGGACATGGCGGGACTAAAAGGGACTCCCAAACCTAAGAGAGGACTCATCGCACGGGTATCAAATGCAAAAGGGATATAACTAGGACACCCATGTATAGGAAATCTCTACCATTCACATAGTACCACTTCTAACAACAGCATGAAGGTTCTATGATACTATGGAATGGGTTCGTACCTAAGGTTAAAATGAAATGGTCATAAGGTCATGTAAAATGCAGGCGGATATGAAATACTAACCTATATGCCAGTTCAGACGTAATACCTGTGATAGGAACGAACGGGTCGAAACCTAGGAGAGAGTGTACAAAAAATTGACCCTACATGACAACCATATTAGTCCAAACCAACCCAAAATAGTTAATAAGGAATCCAAACTATAATATATAGGGAGGAATGATCATGACAACTACACCCAAATGAAACAATGCGGTGAATGATGGGACATAAAAAGGAAAGTAAGGTGTAGACCCAACATTCATACATCCACTACCACCCCCGTGAGGGTGAACGCTGGTGTTAAGGCCAGATGAAGGGAGTGATATGACCACTCTCAAATCCATAAACAAGGTAAGGGGCTGTAGTTCCCCTAAGTCCAACACTAGGGTCAGCACTAGGACCAAGGATGGGTGACAAGATACCAGGCATGTCGAAAATAAAAGGATATGAACTCAAGAGAGCATAAATATACTCAAGTAACCGCGATCCCAAAGGCCAACTAACGCATAAAGAGCACACTCCTAAGAGAATCTATAGCCAAAATACAATCAAACCAAGGGGAGGATATGTGATCTCCCGAATGCAGTAGGTATGTCTCGCCTAGGAGAGGCTCAAAACTCCCATACACTACAAGTGGAGGTAAATAACCAATTATAGTGTCCCTCAACTTCAACGTATAAAGCAACTGTGTTGTACGACCTCTGCCTGGCCATGACACCTACAGAATAACCTCTGCAAGTACCCCCTCGATAACCTAGTAAGGAAACTAAGGTCACCTCAATATAATCAATGCTTAGGAGGACAGTCGCCGATGGGATTGACCGTATGGGAAAGGTAACAAAGCCAGATGCCTAAAAGCACAACTAGTACCCCAGGGGTGCATTGACCAATACCTCAAAGGCCCCCAGATACGAATAAAATCCTCGAAATATCTTTGGTGCTAATCAATCATAATCAGGGGTCATCCCAATCATAATTGCTCACACTGCCTCGTGCTTAACTCACTTGTAAGAGGAGGATCCTGATAAACACTAATTATATAAAGGATTTCACACTCTCACCTATACAAACACCTAATTGTTTTGTTTAGTGGTCTTGGATAATTAACTCACAATGAACTATTCCAAGACCCTAAAACCTAGTCTTGTTGGTGCACCCTAGAAAACAAAAGAGTGTAATTCATTTTATTATGCGTTGATTTTAATTGGATTTATTAATCAAAGGGTAAATGGTCGTGTAACTAATGATGTTATGACACAACAAGAAGTAAAATGCACACCTAACAATCAATGCAAATGCATTGTGTCGAATAAAAAACAAGGTATGCTACTACGTGAAGTGCAAATGTTTTCCTTCAAATGTATATGCAATCATTCCTATATGAAAATATGACACAACTCTTATCCAAGAAATCCAATGCAAGTACCTTCTCAAATTCATATCTAAGATGCAACTATTTTGTATTATTCAATATAAAAGAATGAAAAATGCAATAAAAGTCATTTAAAATTCTCAGTCTCTGCAGCAAGTATAAACACAAGCCTAACAATACACCAAGACAAAAAGAGCAATGCACTAATGGAAAAACAAAAAAGATAAATGACTAAAACTACTTTCAAAGAAAAATCAATGAAAAAGCGGTCTTTGGTCACAAATGAAGCATCCAACAGACAACATCATAACCCAGGAAGACCCAACCACACTCACAACCCACCTAACAACTTCCCGCAACATCAAACTCAACCAAAAGGGAGGATGTACATGACTGTTTAAAGTACAACTGCATATGTAAGCGAATTTTGGCCAAAAATCTGCATGTATACGCAAATTTTGGCCAAAACGCTGCATGTATACACGGATTTTGGCCAAACACTTGCATGTATATGCGACTTTTAGCCAAATATCCACGTATGTACGTGAATTTTGGCCAAAAACCTGTGTATACAGAGAAGACAGTGGTAAAAAGCAGGCCAAGGGTCAAACCAATAAAGGGGAGTATCAATAGATGAACATACTATAAAATGTGACACAGAAATGGGGAGAAACAGAGAGCAAGTCAATAATATCGAGCACATTGTGCCCCCAAACCCCAAAGAAAAATGAGGAACGTCCCCAGTAGAGTCACCAATTCTGTTATGGGGAAAACTTCCTATGGCTTGGGGTGTACCACAACAGACAGAGAAATTGTAGAAATAAATCCCTTCCCAACATGCAAGAGAAATACAACGTCTAACACTGAAGGATCTCGAAACATACCTTATTCTGAACGGTTGAAGTAGATCCCCGTTGAGCTTTTTTCAATCCCGCTTTCTTTAGCAATTCACTCTCAACAACAGTAAACAAGGAAAGCATGCTATATAATATAGTGTTAGACCTACTCTAACATATATAATAAATAATGCATAAGCAATTAAACACATCCATGGATTCAATATTCATTTAAATGCACATCATTGGATAGGAAAAGATATTTCTATTAATAAAATCAGAGATNTTGGAGAAACTGAGTCCTCCACCTGGGCCTCCACCACCTCAATCATCCATCTCTTGATAGCAAGCTCACAAGAAAATGAAAGCTTAGGAAGAACACAAAGTGTTCCAAGGGACAAAGGGATGCAGACTCAAGTATAAGCAAGTTGCAGCAACAATGGACTATAGTTTTCTTGCTCTTCAATTCCTCCTCTTCAATGTATCCAAAGGTTTCCTTATATAGTGCTTCAATGGGGTAATGGAAGGTCAAATCCGAGCTATCTCGAGGCATATGGAAGACCAAGAGACAAGTGACTCGGATCCACATCAAGGAAAACTCCAAAAATATTTTTCCTTTTGCACACATCCCGTTGTACACGGGTTTAAGGGTAATATCCTCGTATATACGCGAGAAAGGGATTAAAAGTTGTGTACAACAAATAATGGGTGTTACAAAAATAGTCCATGGGGTCCAAAGAGTCTACAAAGGGACAGGGAAGGCCATAAGTGTGATCAACCATGTGTGGTAAAATCAACTGTAACACATATAGCGTCCAAGGGACATCAAACCACCATATATGTGGGTTCAAGACCTAAAATTTCAAGGACACCAAGGACCCCATAAGAATGGGTTCCAACATACCACGATTAGTGTGGGTTCCAAGACCTAAGTCTCCACATGCAAGAGGATCAAAATCTAAGCTTGTGGACTCAAGGACCCCACAAGAACTTAACAAACTCAAGACCATCCAATACAAACAATGGGATTCACCATCAACACATCAAGGAATTTACACACATGAGCCACATAATCCATCCAAAAACCAATCAAGAGGCCAAAACAAGTACAATAATAACAAGCAACATAAAGACCAGTAACCAAAGATCAACCATGAGTAAGGAACTTGACAATGGACTCAAATGGGACCAAGATAGAACTTACAGGAACTTGACCAAGTCAATGGGTATCTAGGGCTTTTTTTCATTGTTCCAAGGCCTCCAAGGGATTCACGCTTGGGATTGGACAAGGACAAAAGGTATCCTTAGACACCGACACTTACTTAACCCTGAGGTGCTCCTTAAGTGGAACCAAGACATGTTGGCATCAATGACCATACATTGTTGGAATCAATGAAAACTCAATGAACAATCTTCCCCTTTGTCATTGATTAAAACACCATAACTCTTCTTCAGAAAAATATCCCCTTATTCAAAAATTCTCTCCCCCTTTGGCATCAATGGAAAAGGGAACATACTTTGATCATATTTATCCCCCTCATGGTATGCTCCCCCTTAGGGAATGCTCCCCTTGTCACCAAATTCACTTCCTTTCCAAACTTTCTTCCTATTTGCATTAATGGGAACAAGAACTTCTTTTTCCAATATTGCTTCTCTTATCACTGATGCTACTTTGAAGGAATTGTATTATGTCACACGAATAATGTTGGAACCAACTACTATACGATACTAAAATCTGATAATCAGGTACATATACCCTTTTACACATTCTTTGTACACTTCATATTACTGGTCGATAGTCTTCAAAATGGCATTGTGTTTTCCCAAGATTTCCATCATTTTTGTTTTGATCTACTAACTTTATTATCCATACTTTAGTAGGATGATGGGTGTTCACTTCATTCGATTGATCTTTCTTTCTTCTCCAAACTTTAACTTGTCCCTGCATCCTGCAATGTTTTGCGAAATGACCATAATGATAGCGGTTGTAACACTGAACATAAAACCCATATTGATTTATTCCTGGAGTGATTCTGTCATGATCTCTACAATGAATGGCTTTGTGACCATAGTTGTTACACTTGTAGTAGTGACCATGGAACCTTATAGGATATCTCTAAGCAGTAACTTCTCTTGATTCTTAATTATCATGGGATCTTCTGAGAATACATGTATTATTGTTAGCCTTTTCTTCTTTTACTATAGAGATTTTACTTTCTTCAATGTTATTCTTGATCTTTGAGTTTGTCTTTAACTGAGTAGTTGTTTTGTCCATATATTCCTTCAAATAGAGGATCTTCAATTCTTATTGTTGACAAATTTCTATCTTCTCTTGGAGTTGTCTTGTCAGATATTCTTCTATTTTCTTGACTTCTTCTACCTGTTCGTTCAAATCAAATATATCGTATTCCATCTGTCCTTTTGAATTCTGATCATCCTCATGGAATTTTTGTAGTTGATATTTTAGTGCATGATTCTCCTTTCTGAGTTCTCAAATATCCTTTTCAAATTCAAAGTTTGTCAGACATACCTTCCGTAACTCTACCTTCAAGGATTTGATTTCAAGGTCTTGTGTTCTTCTTAATTTTTGTACCAATATTTCTTCAGTATTGTAGGTACTTATCTCATTATCTTTGTCTTGGAGCTTGCATATCAATTCTTTCTCCTTATCTTCTAGTTGTCTGTTGAGCTTGACGATTTCTTCTGATTTCTTTTCAATTTTTGTAGCCGACTTCTCAAGTTTATCTTTCAAAGAGTTGACTACGGATTCTTTGATTCTGGTACCTTCTTCAACTTGGAGTTTTAGATCAATTATAGTTTGTGTGGCCTTCTCATATTCTTCTTGATTCTTCTTCTCATATTTGTCCAATTGTTCCTGCAAAACCTGGTTTTGTACACAAAGATTTTTCACTTCTTACAAAACACTAGTAATTTCATTTTCTATCATAGTATATGTTAGATTTATAGCACTTATCAGAGAGAAAGGATTTTCATCACAATCTTAAGTATTGCATTCTATGAATTCAAAATGGCTCTTATCTTTTATACCTGATAAACATATCTCTTTAACACCATTACATACAGAATGTTCAGGGGACGTACCTTCATACTTACCTGGACCTTGTACTGACTTGTCTTCTTCTTCTTGTTATTCATTTAGCTGATTTATTTTGAACGATAATTCTTCAATTGAGCTTTACTTTCCTATTTTGTCCTTTTTGAGATCTATCAAATCTTCAACCATGATTTTCATAACCTCTTCTTCTCATTATTTAGTGGAGTAGATCAGTTCTATTTTGAGCCATAGTTCCTTAGCTGCGATGAAATTTCCTATCTTATTATTTTGGTGATCTATTAATACTTCAAGGATGGTTTCCATAGCCATTGAATTATTCTTCTTTTCTTCCTTTTGAGTTGTTGTTTTCACTTTATTTGGAGGAGTATATCCAGTAAGAATTGATTGCCACATACCAATTCCTTCTGCCTCGAGATAAAATTGCATTCTTCTTTTCCAATAGAAGTAATTCCTTCCACAAATAAATGGAACTCCATTCATTTAGGACCCCATGGTGCTTCAAAGATGCCCTTTAAGCTGATAAGGATTTCTGTGAAGGGATCGATTGGATACCAATTGTTGGACACACCAGACACACAGAGAGGGGGGTGAATCTGTGTGTGCAGTCTTTATTACATTTTCAACTTTAACAATCAACAACTTATTCATTATTATGCATTATCACATTATCATTAAATACTCATCAATAGTGTTACCATCATCATCATATCATCATCATCACAAAGAAAGAATAGCAACATAGTACACAATATTTTTATGTGGAAACCCAATTTTTTAGGGGAAAACCACAAAATACTTTTTAAAATAGTTTTCCAGAAATAACTTGAAGGAGGAAACAACCCCCTTATTACAAAGACTTCCATTTTCAAGATGCAACTGGAGGGAGGCTACAACACCCTGATTTACAAGCTACAACATGAACGAAGCTACAAATCTCTAGTTCTCTGGCTACAACCAAAAGGAGGCTACAACCCCCTTTCCTTGCCCCGTCCTACCACCTTAATAAGAAGATAAACACTGAACTACTGAACCACAACTGCACTGATCCTGCAGACCTACTTATCAACACCTGTACTACATTGAACAATATGTACCACACTGCACAACCACTGCCATTACTAACCAATGTTCATCATCTGATCACTACTCATCAACTGATCATTGTCTGTTGTATCACACTACTCATCAACTGATCACTATCTATTGTATCAAACTTCTCATTAATTGATCACTATCTTCTATATCACACTGCTCATCATCTGATCATTATTCATGAACTCATCACTTGCTCATCACTGCACCAAAACTGAACCAATAACTTGTCCAATTACGACGTACCAATCAATCATCTGACTCTGCACACCAAACTCAGTCCATCTGAGTCAAACCAGTTGCTCATACAACTCATCCAATCTAATTCAAATCAACTGCACATAAGGAAACCTATGCCAATCCTACTCAATTGAACCAACATGTACCAATCTATGAATCTGTTGTTGATAACCTCTACACTCTAATCACTGCAAAATCATCCCTGTATACCAACAAGTCATTTCAATGCCATACACTACTCATGTACATCATTGTACAATACACCTCATCATACACAATTATTGAACAATTAATTCTACTCTTCTTTCATTGAACATAAGACATGCATCGTCATGCATCATCATCATATGTATGCATCATCGTCATAGGGTATTCATCCTCGTCATCAAATATACATCATCATCATCTCAGTGTGCACCGTGTATGCATCATCAACATCAAGTATACATAATAATGCATAGGAGAGAATAATCACACTATGGTATTCATGTGCATCATATTGTATACGAGTGCATGTACATCATATTGTACACTAATTATGCTTCTATAGATTAAGTTCTAACTTGATAACCATTTAATACATTTCCACAATGACAAAATAAAGAGGATCACTGAAAGAAACACAATCACAAGGTACACAACAATTTACCGTGGGAAACCCAAAAGGGAAAATCCCAACAAAACTTCCTCAATATAGATTACCAGAATGAAATGAACAAAGAAGAAGGTCTCATAAAAGAGAGAGAGACCAAACCCCAAGCATAAGAGCCAAAACACCAAATACACTAGCCCTCCTCCTTCTTTGTCCTTCCTTATCTCTCTCTTGCACAATACAAGTGTGAGTGAGTGAGTGAGTATAAATGAGGGAGGGTGCATCCATATTTATACTAATTCCCCAACTGAAATTTTACCCTAAATGCATCGACCTACCTAGGTAAACTCACAATAATAATTACATTATTCTTTTTTAAGTTATATTGATCTGACTTACAATGGAGGGTTTACCTCATGAATTTTACATGACCTTTTACATTAGTGACATTTCCTGAAGCAGGAGTAATAATAACGTAAAGTACAAATAGAATATTCTTTGAAGTTACATTATTTCAACATTTTAGAGGCAGTGGGTACATAAACTCGAACTCATGAGTTGTTTGTGGTTTGATAGATGACTGGGAAGTCGAAATTGTGGCTCATCATCTCACCTTTGCATGTTCTGTTGGTAAAATTAATCACTACTAGGTCGTAAAAAACATTTTGGGACTTTTAATGAAGGATGTTTAGGCTCAGTAGAGAAACTACAAGGCCATAGCCTTGGAACTAAGAGTTTCTATGGAGAAAATTGAAGATGGATTGAATATCCCGGAGGGCAATTGTGTCTGGGGTCAATCTCTATTTAATAAATGCTTTGAGATGTTTTGAGCTAAAATGTCAAGTCCTGTGGTGAAAAATATAATCAAAGGGGCCTTACATAGTGTCTCTATGGAGAAAATTGAATATACAGGTCAATGCAGCAAATCCCCGGACTTAGATGAGGATGAATGTGTGGAGGCCTCTCCACTTGTTGAACCCGCTGAAGGACAAGTAGTTTCCTCAAGACCGGACGACCCTACATTTTATGCTAGGAATATGCGTCACCTGGAGATAGAGAATCTGTTCATGCCAAGGAAGAAGAAGTCATTGTCGATGAAGCTCCCAATAGTTCAATCCATGAGCTCTGATTGCAAGGAATGTCCGATCAATAAAGTACTTATACTGTCTTTTGAAGTTTTTGTTTTTGTTTTCAGTCCTATATAGGCTATTAGTTTGTGGGTCTTATGGCATTTGTTTAGTGTATCAAAACTCTATGTTTCTTCAATGTTTGGGAGGGCGTTTTTCTATATTAAAATGAAAAAAACTGTGAATATTTTTTCTTGGTTGGGCTACTGGTTCCACCTTCTCAAACCACCATGAAGTTTGATAAAGCTATCTCTATAATTTGTTTTTTGATATAATATATTATATATGCATCCTTAAAAAAAATGATAAAATGTTATTTTTAACTTTAAAACAAATTGTGCTATAACTCAACCATACATAAAATATACTAAATTGCTTATGGATTTTATTACATTATTTTGTTAAACCCAAGTCACCAAGGATTGGGATTTACTTATGATTTTTCAATACCATACATATATATATATAATTACCATGTTGATTTTTCATTTGTTTTCGAAACTTGAAAATTGAGTATTGAGCGTTTAGTTATTTGTTCACTTACCTGTTGAATTGAAAAAAATGAATTTTTTTAGTTATTTCTTCAGTAAGCTAAGTATTTTATTCTTGGTTTGTGGATATTGTGAAAAATTATTATTTAAGTAATTTTTAATTGAATATCGAAAAGTTAATTTAAAAAAAAACTCAAAAAAAATTGTGTGATAAACAAAAGTAAATACAAATTCCAACCCTAACCGGAATGCTTATATATTTTTAAATCAAAAGCATTACAACCATAATCCATCACAAACTTGTGAGTCACGAGCACTGGGATTCCAAAACTGTCGAATTGCTTACACCTTTGTAAACGAAAGTCATTATAGTAGGAATCGTTCACGAGCGATGGGCTTATTGTATCCACATAATTTGTTCGTTATATTGCCAGCGTAAAATGAGGGGAGTGGGAACAATACAACATTGGGGATTGTGGAAATCGCACGAGTATAAATCCATATCCGTTGTTGTCACATTAATAAAATATAAAATGTTAGATTAACAGAAATAAAATCCTATAAAATGCCTAATATTTTACATTTTATATTAGCTACACGTAATCTTTTTCTTTTTATTACATTTTTTATTAACTCCTAGAATCTAGGAACATGTGGATTTGGGAATGTGAACAAATTAAGAGTTTGTTTCAATTTAACTAATTCAAAGTTTATTATTATTATGAGTTGAAATGTATGGGTTTAGATTAGTAAAGTTTTAAAGGGTAGAGTTATGAACTTTTTCATTTTATGTATGGTTAATGTTAACAACAATAAGAATTTTTTTACTATTAATTATTGTCTATGGGTTAAAGTTATTGTAAGGGTATATGTGAATAAGCGGTTACTTACATTTTATAGAGATTTTAGTTAAATTTCTTGCTAATTAATCAAAAATAGAAATATTACTATGACGTAATACAATAACACTATAAATTAAGACACTAACCATAAAGTTAATTCTATTAACTACAAAAATAATATGACACATAATTGGTTGATTTGAGAAATATGCTGGTTGGTTATGGTAGTGTGATGTTTCTGCATATAAATGGGTGATCTAAGAAGCATCTTGCTTGCTAGGTATGGTAGTGTATATTTTACAATGTTTATTTGAATATCGTGCTTTTTTTTCAATATTATCTTCTAATTTATGTCCTCAATGTCATAGAACTCAAAAAAACATGCTACTCGATTAAGTAAGGACATGCTACTATGTGTCTCTTGTTATTATTAACTAATTACTTTACATATATATGATGTGACAAAAGCCATACATCTACATTTAAAAATAAACATAATTATTATAACAAAGAATCATATTTGGTTTGCATTAAAGTCATAGTGCTTTTGAATATGTGTATAAGGTATCCCAACTAGGATGCTACAATAGATAATGCTTTTAATGATAACATTAGTTGAATGGTAGATGAGTTCTTAATGAAGTTTCACTGAGTTTAAACATTTCATTATAGCACGATGGAAACTTGGTTGGCATTAGCATTATATATAGATAGTGGACTTTCTCTTGGTTGAGCAGTTGTCTTGGGACTTCAAAGCCAACATTGTTCAAACTATGGAATAAATTACATTCATGTAAGTTGGAGAATAGCTAAGTAGAGAGGTGCAACTTCGATCTCTTTTTGTTTCGAAGATAAGTAATCAATTATTATTATTTTGTAGTGTGTGTTAATGAAATGGAGGGATCATATACTTACCATATGAAATACTTATTCATTGATTTTAACTTTTTAACTCGACCAATTACCCTAGAAAATATAGGGAAAATAGAAATGTACATTTATATGGGTGTTCAATGATTATCCCGTATATGGCACATATAGGTGTCAAATACCTTATATATATGATGCCTTCCTCATTTGTCAAGTAACGAAACATTTAAATAATTATTTGCATTTAATTTTCATCAAAATTATCTATGCATTTGTACTAGTTTGCTTTCTATAGCTTCCATCTTTATAGGCCATTCATTTATGATTTCTTCTTCTTTCAATTTTGTTTCAGTTATTCTCTTTGGATTTGGTCGATGAAGATATCATTGATATCAATCCCTTCATTCCACCGCAGTTGCAGATTGTGATGGCAAATCGTTGGTTGCTAGCAGTAGGTAAAATTATGGTTTCTTCCTATTTTAGTATATATCTAGTTAAACCTAATTGTAAATTTCTATGTTGTTTCAATTATTGTCTTTGGGTTGGAAGGAGAACCCATATTTGAAATCAATTCCTTCATTCCAATGGAGTTTCAATTTGCACCCTCGAAGGACTTATTTTGGAACTCCCACCTTTTTTTTACTTTGATCAAAAAAATTACGACTAAAATTCTTGCGAGAGGATTAACTGTGACCAGGATTTACTGCAACTAGGTTTTACTACAACTTGTTTTTACTATGACTAAATTTTACAACGACGGAGATTTACTGTGACCTACAAATCTACTAATTTGTCATAGGACTCAAATTTCACTTTTTGGTGGAGACACTTTTTACTAAATTTTCACCCGACACACTTTTACCTGGACAGACACCTACTTAACTTCTACTGGCTTTTACCACCACACACTTTTGGTTACGACCAACTTCCACTTCCACTAGACTACTTTTAGTGGAACTTAATAAAAATATATTTCTTATTCTAAAGACTTATAATATGAAAAACACTTTTTAGCGACGGTAACTTGGGATAAACTATGACACAACTATATTGCGACATACTCACAGTATCATATAATCAGATATTACAGAAGGATTGTGTCGAGCACTCTGTGGATAAAAACTAAAACTTTTACGTGGTGAAATAAATATGGGTTCTTTGTGTCTTTCACTAAATGGTGAATGCAAACAACATTTACTCAAGTAAATATCGAGTAGATGTGCAACATAAATAAAACTTGCATTCAACCATAAGCTATATATATATTTGTGACATACCAAAGAACTATTGCCGCAAATACAAACTTGGAAAGTTATAAGGATGTTTCCAACACTCACCCTTAATTATGAGCATATAGGAATGTTTAAACAAAAAATTTACAAAATGTTTCAGAGCTAAAACTTGGTCTGTTCATGACATAATTCATTGAGAAGAATTTTTCATTCCTAGATAACTTTGTAGATACTGGAATGTATCTCTTGCGAATCATTTTGTAAAGATGTCTATAAGCTAATCTTCAGACCTACGCAATTATAAACAAATTTCTTTGTTGTTCACCAATTCTCTTATGAAATGATACCTTGTGTCGATGTGTTTGGTTCTCTTGTGAAACACATGATTCTTTGAAAATGCAATGGCCGAAGTATTGTCACAGAAAATGTTTGTTGGTTCTTGATGGTTGCGCGAAAGGTCTTTTAAAATTCTTTGCATTCCAAACAACTTAACATGCAGTGCTTGTAGTTGCGACATACTCAACTTCTGCTGAAGACATAGTTTTTTTTTGTAAGTTGCACAAATCTATTAAAATATAAGGACAAAATGTACAAAATTAGCTTTGATCATAGGAGGTCTCAGGAGGTGAAGCCACCACCCAAGCCAATAAAAAATAGAGAGACGTCTATGATTACCATAGATGAGATTGTTCATGACTATAAGACTAGTCTAGTACTGATTTTTAGACAACATAACAGACATAGACATAGTTATAGGGTTCAAATTTAAAAAGAGACAGAGACATAAACAGACTTGAAAACTATTGCATAAAAACCTGAAACGATAAGTCGTTTCTATAGATGAGGAGCACATTCTTTAGGAAGAGGTGTTTTCCTTGATAATAGGGCATGCCCATCTTTCTTCCTGCAAAGGGATGGATGTGTTGGTAGTGGACTCAAGAATGGGTTGAGGTGATTGCTTCTGTTGTTCCATCTTTTGGACTATCATGATATTCAGATGTTTGAAGAGCATCTCCACTATCGAAGGGATGGGGGAAGATGATTCCCATGGAGCCGTAATCATGCAACCTGTCGCACTCCCACTACCACCTCCCCCAAAACCAACATGCAAAACTCTCCCTGCCACACTTCCACTGCCAACCCTCAACCAACAAAAACTCAATCGATAGGGATCCCACTCTGTTGACATTCGACTCGTCGCAATCTCCCTAAGCATCGGCCCAGGTAGGTTTTACCCTGTACAAAAACACCTACAGAGAGGATGAAGTCTCACCCGAGATGTTTGAGGGAGGGATGATGGAACCAAGTTTTCATAGGATAGAAGAGGGTTAGGGCATCTACGGTTCATCATCTTAACCACCAGATCATATAAAATTCTCTAACATAACCATTCATTATTGCACATCATTCATTCTTCTTGAGTACAGTAAGTCTTCCTGAAGTGGCTCGAGGATGAGCCACAAGACTGTGTTGGGGGCCTATTAGCAAGGGGTTTGGGTAAGTTGCACAGCATCGTGGATCTTGCGCAAGCTCATAAGACACCGCGCAAGGAAAAGATAGCGTGATAAACAGAAGATAGACTAATTTTGAGTATTTTGTGTCACTTTTTGTAGTTGTTGACCATTTTTTATGGATATTGGTCATTAGTCAATTAAATCAGTTAGGAGTTAGTTAGAAGTGGACCATGAATGTAAAGGCACAAGCCTATATATAGAAAGGAGAATTGTGAATGATATATCAATTGATAGATGGATTAATACCTACATATAGAGAACCTGTTGTTACTGTCTGAGATGAATTGTTATCTGTTGGAGATTGTGCAGAAGTAATATGAGAAGGTAGATATTGATATGAATCGTTGTTATCTTCTTTTGTCTTTTTCTATATTTCTGTTCTTG
Source organism: Pseudotsuga menziesii (assembly GCA_001517045.1). Taxonomy (NCBI): domain Eukaryota; kingdom Viridiplantae; phylum Streptophyta; class Pinopsida; order Pinales; family Pinaceae; genus Pseudotsuga; species Pseudotsuga menziesii. The sequence continues at coordinate 26,557 of LPNX010624113.1, forward strand.
CAAACCTAATGATGAATGCTAAGTAAATCTGAAATATGGATTATGATGCAATGTTTTACGGTTTATAAATGTTGTCCTATTTTTTGATCTAGATATGTTATTGTTATGAATGAATGATGCGCAATAATGAATGGTTCTATTAGAGAAGTTGATCTGATTTGGTGGTTAAGTTGATGAACTGTCGATGCCCTAACCCTCTTCTATACTACGAAAACTTGGTTCCGTCAGCCCTCCCTCGAACATCTCAGGTAAGACTTCATTTGCTTTGTGGGTGTTGCTGGACAGGGTAAAACCTGTCTGGGCCGATGCTTAGGGAGATCATGGCGAGTCGGGTATCAACAGAGTGGGATCCCCATCGCCTGGGGTTTGTTGGATGAGGGTTGATCCAACAAATGGTTATGTTGCTGGGACCTTGAGCAACGTAACCATTTGTTGGCTCAACCCTCAACCAACAAAACCTAGTCGACAAGGTCCCACTCTGTTGACACTCGACTCGCTGCAATCTACTTGAGCGTTGGACCAGATAGGTTTTACCCTATCCAGCAACACCCGCAAAGTGGATGAAGTCTCACCCGATATGTTCGAGGGAGGGATGATGGAACCAAGTTTTCATAGTATAGAAGAGGGTTAGGGAATCGATGGTTCATCAGCTTAACCACCAGATTATATCAACTTCTCTAACATAACCATTCATTATTGTGCATCATTCATTCATAATAGTAATAGATCTAGATCGTAAAATAGGACAACATTCATAAACAATAAAACATCGCATCATAAATCCATATTTCAGATTTACTTAGCGTTCATCAGCAGGTTTGCAGAAAGATAGAAAAATACAAAATAAGATAACAACGATTCATATCAATATACGCCTTCTCATATTACTTCTGCGTAATCTCCCACAAATAAAAATAGATAACAATTCATCTCAGAAAGATAACAACATGTTTTCTCTATGCATGTATTAATCCATTTATTAATCGATATATCATTCACAATTCTCCTTTCTATATATAGGCTTGCACCTTTACATTCATGGTCCACTTCTAACTAACTCCTAACTGATTTAACTGACTAATGCCAATATCCACAAAAAAAGGCCAATAAGTACAAAAAGTGACACAAAATACTCAAAAGTAGTCTATCTTCCATCTATCACACTATCTTTTCCTTACGTGATGTCTTCTAAGGTTGTGCATCATCGACGATGTTGCGCAACTTATCCCAACCCCTTGCCCACAATATTGTTGCATCACCGATATTGGTTTTTCTAGATTTGACAAAGGAGTTTCATGTCCATGTCGATGCTTCATCAGTTCTATTAGGAATAATTTTGGCCCAACCAAGAGAAGGATCAATTGACCATCTCATTGCGTTTGCAAGTCAGAAGTTATCTACTGCAAAGAAAAACTACACGACAACAGAAATAGAAGGATTGGAGATGGTGTATGCATTACAAAAATTTCTCCACTACCTGTTAGGAGGGAATTTCAAAATGTTTACAAATCATTCAGCATTGAAGTACCTAGTCAATAAGACTGTGTTATGCAGGAAGATTTGTCAACAGTTTTCATATTTCAAGAATTTGATTTCGATATCATTGTGAAACATGGATGACTAAATGCAGGACCCGACCCGATCACCCATCAAGGATAGAGTTAGGTGAAGAACAAAGTAGAATTGAGGATGGTTTACCTGATGCACATCTCTTTAGAGGCGGAATGGTCAATGACCATTATGAATAAATTATTCAATTTCTTACAATAAGAAAATCCCCTGAAGAGTTCACCACTATTCAGAAGAAGCAACTAGTTGTTGAATTCCAATTGATCGAAAAGACAATTGTACAAAATGGGGATGGATGAGATCCTACGTCAATATGTTCTTCCACATGAGAAATAAAGGGCGTTGGAAGAGGCACACTGAAATATTGCGGGAGGAAATTATGGAGGACATGCGGCCACCAAAAAAATACATACAGATGGATTATAGTGTCTGACAGTACACATAGATGCCATAGATTATGCTAAAAGTTTTGATGCATGTCAAAGAATGGGAAAACCATCACAGAGAGATGATATGCCATTAGTATCTTAGGTAACACTACAACCTTTCGAAAAGTGGGTAGTCGATTTCGTGGGACCCATCAATCCACCAGGGAAAAGCACAAGTGAATGATACATCATCACCACAACTAATTGTCTAATGAGATGGGTTGAGGCAGCACCACTAAAGGATTACATAGTTGCAATAGAAACAAGGTTCCTTTTCAACAATGTGGTTACCCGATTTTAGTTTCCTAAGATATTGATGAGCGATAAAGGAGCTCACTTCGGCAATCAGACAATTAGAGAAATGACCAAAGAGTTCCAGATACAACACAAGAAGAGTACTCCATATCACCCACAAGCGAATAGTGCGGTAGAGGTTTTCAACAAGATATTGGAAAATGCACTTACTAAGGTATGAGATATGAATAATGATGATTGGGATCTAAAAATTCCTGTGATATTATGGGCCTATAGAACGACATGTAAAATACTCACGGGAAAGACACCATTCAAGTTGGTTTATGGACAAGAAGCGATAATGTCGATGGACTATATAGTCCCGAGTATACGCATAACATCGATAACAAGAATGAGCAACGAAAGATAAATTGAAGAAATATTGATGCGGTTAGTATGCCTTGAAGAGGACTGCTTCATCATAGGATTTCATCAACAACTGGAAAAGGATCGACAGAAGGAATGGCATGATTTCCATTTCAAGATGAAGCACTTGCAACATGAAGATATGGTTCTCCTCTACAAAAACAAGTTTGTGAAGCACCCAGGTAAGCTCCAATACATTGGTTGGTCCCTACATCATACATTTCATTACCGACATAGGTATGATATAATTGTAGTAGTTAGAAATAGTGCTTTTACCGAAACTAGTAAACAAGAGTCGTCTAAAGCCCTATCGGCATAGCCAAGCGCAACACCAATGCCAAGGATTCAGAATAAAACAAATGATGAATGCAAAATTCTGAAGGGATGAGGAAAGTTCAAGTGTGAAAATGTTTGGAACTTGTTGATACTGGATGAGGCATGAACAGGTCAAATTAGGCAATAAAGGAAGTAATTACACCATGTGGGTAATGATACAAGTTGGAAATATTTGCAATTAATGACCAAGGCGCATGTCGGATTTGCATAATCAATGGAGGATCTGGTCAATCAATGAGGATTTAGTGATGATGGTGCGAATCCCTCATACAGAAGGCTCGTAAGCTATAAAATCAGATTGAGAGGCATGGTACGACCCATTATGCGAATAAAAAGGAAGGATGATATCTAAGAGAGGAATATTTGGAGCTAAGGGAAGTGTACAAATGAAGAAAGGTAATGTAGAAACAATAAAGCATATTATTTCAAGCATGAGCACACAAGAAACTCCGATTGTGTGGGAAAAAATTGTCAAAGAAATGCAGGAAATTGTGTCTACAGCAAGGCAATTGATTAGAAAGAAGAGGAGCATTAATCATCCAATCAATCTAGATAGAAGAACCAAGACACTCCGAGTTTCGGCAAAGGGGACCGTAATAGAGGGGGAAGCAGGTCCATCAACTATGGAGGAAGGAGAAACGATGGTGAGAGGAAAACCATCAGGACCAAGGGTAGTGGACATCCTAGGTATGTACCTCCAAGAATGGAAGGGGTGCCAGTTGTAGCAAACACAATAAGTATGCCATCAATATTCCTGCAACACCCAAAGGTGTCCATGTGCCAATGAATATTGTGTCACGGCTGCAAAAGATTCAATACAATGACCATGACATCGTGGAATTCTCAGAATGCACCAAGGACACCTATGAGGAAAGAGAATAAGGTGAATGAGGTCCAATCATCAGAGAACCTGTGCAATGGCATTGGGATTACAACAATGTGGTTTGTTGTCAATCATCCACATGTCGCATTTTGGTTGATCTACAGAAGTTAATGCATGTGTCAAACAGTTGTTGGAATATTTCCATGACATATATTTGTGGCTAGAGACAAGGTCCCAATTATAGTTGATTTGATATCTCAAATAATTCACCTACCAAATGCGAGGGTTAACCCATCGCAATACTTTCAAGGGAAGGATAACGATAAGAAGTAGGCAGCGAAGCTGTGAAACAAATATGATGTGATAAAGGATAAAAGGGCATATGTAATCGATACCATCAATGATCAGGGAATGCGAGTCACAACAAAGTTGTCGACAGTCAAGATAGTGTGGGAGAATCTCCTGAATCAGTGCACATCAAGGGTTATCATATTCACATAGTTGTGTGCAACTAGTGTACAGATGAATTGGTCCCTATTGTTTATGATTAAGTAGATGGAATATGTTTTATTGGTACAAGAGATTGGTAAGTGATTCACTTATTCTTGGCTACAAATACTAATCACGTTGGTTGGTTGGATGGAACCAACACATTACCAAGGGATGGAGGTTGACACTATCAACATCTTTTGAGGTGCAATATATAAAAATATGTGGGAACTCAACGATAAGGAGTGGAAAATGAACAACAATATATATTTTTACCTTTACATAGATGCACTACGAGAGGAAGCAGTCAAGGTGCCGCGTCTCACAGACCAAGCCACAAACAAGTACCAGAGGATTGCACAATTAGCGATGGGACCCCATGCCATACATCTTCAAGCATGGGCATATCCATGGAAACAATGGCTTACGAGACAATACAAGCTAAAGGATGAATATTTGGATGCCATCATTGAAGAATGGCCTCTGGAATGGAAAGTTATGCTAAGTGATGAAGAGCTAGCAGAACCAAGAAATAGACCACCAAAATATGTCCCACAAGAACAAAATAACTCGAAGGACTCAGAGGAAGAAGAAAACTTACAAGACAAATATTCTTCAGTAACTCCGACCGATTCATATTTAGAGAAACAACAGGAAGAAGAGAAGACAAATTGCTTCTTAGGTTAGAAGGTTAGGTTGGAAGGTTAGAATGAGAACAAATCTAATGTCCTTAGGTGTTGATGTTTGGGATGTAGTAGACACTGGCTATGTAAATCCTGTTGTGATAGCCTCCAAATATGATAAGTTGGAATTTCATTTTAACACAAAGGAAATTAATTCTATCCTGAGTGGTCTTGCAGAAGCTGATTTTGTTAAGGTGATGCATCTTGAATCTGCAAAAGAGATGTGGGAAAAACTTATAAGTGGTTATGAAGAAAATTAGAAAGTAAAAGATGCCAAATTGCAGACATATAGACTAAAATGTGAACAACTAAATATGAATGAGGATGGAACTATTAGTAAATATTTCTTAAGAGTAGAAGAGACCGTGAATGCTATGAAAGGTCTTGGTGAAAAGATTGAGGAAGCACCCTTAGTTCAGAAAATTTTGATAATTTTCCTGACAGATTTAATCCCAAAGTTTCTGCAATAGAATAATTAAATGATCTTAAAACTCTTCCTATTGACCAAATCCTAGGAACTGTGACTGCTTATGAAATGAGGATTAGTAAAGATAAATACACCACTAGAGAAGCATCCTTTAAAGCAGATAAGATCACAGATTTCAAAATGGATGTGATTGAGGAAAAATTTGTTAGAAGGTTGAAGAAAGGATCAAGTAAATATAAAGGCAAGATTCCCTTTAAATGTTTCAATAGTGGTAATATAGGCCATTTTTCATCTAAATGTCCTCACAAGAAAAAAGGTCAGAATTATGATGATGAAGAGAAATACACATTCAAGAAATACAATAAAGAGGATAAATATAAAATGAAAAGATTGTGTGCAAATGATATTGTTTCCTCAGAATAGATAGACGATGATTCGTCTTGTGAAGATAAAGTGAATAATTTTATGATTATGGCTGAATATTTTTAAAATGAATATAGAGGAAGTGAACTAAATGATGAAGATGCTATGGTTGATATGGAGGGTGAACTAATTAGTGCTTTGAAAGAGATTGACATACTTAGACTAAAGAAGAGGAAACAAAAACAATTGTTGATGTAGTATGAAAAGAATGGTGAAAAACCAAGTGAATATATTGCTCCGTTAAAATTAGAATTAGAAGAGGCAAAGAAAATAAAAGATATTCTAAAACAATAATTAATACAGGAGAAAATGAAATGTGAAGCGTTGGAAGAATAAGTAGTGACAACTAGAGAAGAATTAGATTAAGTTTCAAGCTTTGTATCACAAAAATCTATCAAGTATTAAAGCTTGAGAAGAACTGAACAACATTATAAGTAAGCAAAGATCTCCATTTTTAAAAATAGGTCTCAGCTATGAAGAAGGTTCAAGTAGAAATCACTCGAAAAACAAGAAATCAGGTAAGTTAATTAAAATTCAAAGCAACAAACAGTCAAAATATGAACATAGCTTGCAAACAAAAGAGAATGAAAATGAAACATGCATCAAAATAGGGGATTCCAAAAAGAAATATCAATCAATATTTTCTCAGGAACAAATCCAACAAAATATGAGGCAACCAATTTCAATAAGACAACCAAGATTCAGGTACAAGGAATTTTTCCATGGCTACTATTATTGTTATTCTAATTTTGGCCATAAAGCTGCAAATTGTGGTTTTAATTTTGGAAGTATGCAATTGAGGATTCCAAATAATGATGATCTGTTGCAACATAGAAAAAGAAAGACATTGAGTAACCAACAACTTCATACAACAGGATTTACAATTGAAAAAAAAGAACTCACAATAGACATACCAATCCTTTTGATCTATGCCTATGGAATATATTGTACCAAGTCTAAGAGTAGTGGCCATTACATAAATGAATGTTGTTTATGTTGTTGAAGAAACATTACTTCAGTTAATCCATTTGGAAGAAGAACGCTTTATTGCAGTTTTCCATCAAAATGTAGAAAAACAAAGGCAAAAGGCATGACACGACAGACATATCAAGAACAAGAAATTTTTAGTTGGAGGTCTTGTTCTTATGCATGATAGTAAAATTTTCAAGCACCCAGGAATGTTGAAGACACATTGGTTAGGTCCCTATGTAGTGAAGGAAATCACTGATGGAGGAGCAGTGAATTTGGAAAAACTTGATGGTACAAAAGTCATAGGGCTCATTAATGGGATTCGGTTGAAGCCTTATTTTGATAGTTAAAAAAAATAAGATAATGAGTATAATGATGACAATAATAACCACGTTGTTAAGGGAAGAAGGTTGACTGTGACCTTTACACAAGGCATGACAAGCAGAGGGTGGTACTAAAAACAATGGCATGTTGATACAATGATGAGGAAGTATTGCTGAAATGACAAATATCCAGTCCACAAACTGTAAGAAATTTGAAGATAACCGCATGTGATGTTAAGGGTCACTTTCACCATTAGTATCATGATGTCACAACAAAAAGGGGCGGCGTAGTTGACACCTCCACATATGGAGTCGAATCAAGAACCCACGTGATGGTTCATGTTGTCAATATGCTACTCGATGGTGGCGTGTGTGAGGATTTGACGAACTCATTGTTGCAATCAAGAGATAGTGATGATTCAGTAACGGCCCGGCTCCTTATAATGCCATGGTCAGAGACGTTCTAAGATGTTGGGTGAGATAACACTGGTGAATAAAAATAATGATTGATTATTGTTGTGATAATGACCCTGGGGTCCTGATAAGAAATTTGTAATGACTGTTCTGCTTAAGAAACCTGTTGTTCGATGTGTTTTACTGACTGATGGGCGCTTCATGGAAATTCTGCCAATTTTGGCTCTCCTTGTACAAGCAACTCCATCCATTGGGGTAAATATGTTCATCACATTAGGAAGACCTTCTGATGCCGGTAAGATTGATACTATCACAAAAAAGTGGAACACCACTTTGGAAGCAGTGCCAAGGGTTCTAGGACCAGAGGATATCTCATCGAAGCCTCCAGACAAGGCCGTGGAATTAATTGCCACGGTGCATAGTATCCATTGCTAGGACCTACTGGTCTGAACGAATGCTAGGAATGGGGGATGGATGAACGAAGGTGTACGTCATCACTATCATCATTGGAAATTACTAAATCTAAGGAAGGTGATGACAAATCCAAAGATGTGTTGCACTGGCCCACTCTGGAGGAACGAGCTAGTCCAGGTAGAGGATGAAAGGTCTCACCAGCATGGTGCCTATTAGCACCCTATAATTTTCCCATGGTTGCTGTAGGGAGTCATAGGAGTAACCATTTCAACCAACTTTAGACTATACTCTAGCCAATACAGTCAAAGAGGGGTCTCTCTTGTCACATAGGAAAGAAAAACACATGTATATAAAACTTTGGACAACTCGTAGAAGGCTATATTTCTGAAGGTAAGAAGGAGTTGATATATTTATAAATGGTAGAATAGATTGACAAGAAAATCATTGGGAAATGGAGTCAAATCCTGAAGCAATCAAGGGTATTATAGAGAAAATGAGGAAGGGAATTTTCTTTGTATTCTGAGGCAAAGTAACCAGCGCAAACAGTCAAATATATTGAAAGAATGGATAGAGGAAAGGGGAAGAAGCCCAACGAAACAGGAGGCACCAATCTGAGGGAAAATCTCATGCACCACCTTTAGAAGAATAAAAATCAAAGGCTAGTAACTATAATGGAGCATAGGAGATGAATTCCAGAGCATTTGCTAGAAACACACAACAAATGTAGCATCTGACACAAGGAGTGCTTAACTGAGAATGAATTCCTCATGTGCAACTAGAGCGCATTAGCAGAAATACACAAAATAAGAGTGATAAACGAGAAAAATGGACTGAATGCAACCACTATGATGAATCTTAGAAATGCAAGAGAATATTTCTCATTAAATCTTCCAAGAGAGTTGCAGAGATAAAACTAAAGCAGAATGATCTCTGAATGAAAATTCCAACGCTTTCCTCCTCAATCGAGGACATATTTATAATGCCATGGCTTTCGGGACCAACCTCGAAACCAAGCCCAATTCTGCTACAGCGTGGGAATCAAATTCTAATAGATTCTCGAGGTGGCAGATTTTTCATTATCACAAAAAAATTAAGAAAATATGCAATGATGCGCGTGCTTGATCAAAACAACAAGTATGGCATCTGGGACTCAAGCTTACTAGTTGAAAATGACGTTTCATGGAATTTCCAACGGTATGGTGCTGACTCAGATTAGTATTTGTCTTCAAAATCAGGTGTGAAGGATCCTTTATTCATTAAAAGAACTCGTTCTGATACAACTGCCCCAAAATTTTCACTATTTCAGCTCTTTCCAGGAGACAGACTGCTGAAAATAGGCCTCAGAGATCCACCTGCATATCTCAAATTGTGACACCTATGTGAAATATGAGATGTTTTATTGTCATTACACTTTTTCTCAACAAAACCCATGTTCTAAGTTTTTCATATTCACCTCCAGGCCATCGTAACACTTGTTTGAAGTTGATGACTAAGACAAGACTGCGAAATTATGGAAAATACCCCCCTAAAGATGGATTCGATTCTCCCAAACCATAAATCTTGTGTAAAATATAAGAGAGGTTGTTTTATATAAGGATGTTTTGAAGAAGAACCTCTCTCAATTTCCCAAAATTTTTATTGGTGTTGAGGAAACAGGTCTCTGAAAAAATGACCAAAATAGTCATTTTAGAGAATAAGGCAGGATATATTAGCACGCGTTAGAACTTGCACTTTCTATAAAATTTCTCCCAATTATCACAAATTAAAAAAAGATAACTTTCCACCAGAAAATCCCTTTTTATTGGTTTATCTCTTTGAAAATTCATATTGGGCAGACACGTGCTTTTTGGAGTTGAATGCTTGTAAGAAATTGCGTGTCTCTTAAACCTTTGTTTTCATGTGCAAGTTCTTACTGTGAAATGAGTATGAGTTGTTGGATGCATTTCACTTTCCAATCGGACCGTCCATATCATATAATATTTAAAATATTTTCAAAATGGTTTCAAAACATTATCTTGCTTTCTCTTTGATTGGCGAAATAGTTTCTGGAGCGTTGGATGAAATGTGGTATGATATACATCGTTGATTGCTGAAAAATAGGCTTCAAATCACCACCTTCATATATCCATTGGTGATATATGTGTGAAATATGAGAGAGGTTTTTGTAATTGACCATTCTACTGACAAAACCCATGTTTCTATTTGTCCATATTCCCCTCCATCTCCTCTAAATATGCTTTTGCACTTGATGACTCAGACAGGATTTGTGAAATTATGGAAAAATATGCTATGAAGATGACTTCTATTTTCCCAAACCATAAAACATATGTAAAATATGAGAGAGGTTATTGTATAGGATAACATTATAAATAAAAACCTCTCTTGGTTTCTCAAAATTATTCTTGGTTTGGACAAAACAGGTCTCAGAAGTTAGTGACTAAAACAATAATTTTCACAGAAAAACGTGTTTGTTGTAATACATAAAATTTCGTTAAGATTTCAAAACTTAAAACTCCTGCACTTTGCCACTATGATATCAAGGTAGAATGTTGATCGGTATTTAATAAGATCTAAACCATTGATTTCATGAGTGGTCTTAACACCATTTCGCAATGTTGGATTTGTAATTTGTCCATGCAAGTTGCTTGTGCGAAATTCAATGCTGGTGGTTGGATGCATTGGTCTTGAACCTGAGCCGTTGATATTCAATTCTATTTGCAAGGCCTTTAAGGAATATCCCACATGGAAAGGAGGGAAAATTTTAAAATGGTTTTTATATACCAAGAATTATACATAATATCAAGTAACAAAGCATGTATATTATTCGTTGGAAGCTTGGCGCTTGGACGCTTGGGCTCTAATTGGTGTGTTGAATGCGTGGGCCTATGTGACCACATTTTTATATAGAATTCATTATCCAAGTTAATGAAAATAATAAACTTTGGTGAAAAAACATAAAAATTCAACTATAAAGCCGAATTTAGATATAAAACCAATGTTCATATTTCATTTTTAAATGAGTAAAATATTTTTTTAGTTCACCAAGATGCCTTTATTTTTTCCCATATGACCAATGAAATCCTTTTCTGTTGCAAGCCTGCCCAATCAAGAAAAGCAACTCCCATAGTTATAAATTTAGCATAGGTGCTAACAATACATAACAGAAATATCGATCCCTTGCTGGTTGGAGCGATGATCGTGAGCTCTGAAGCTTACCTGGATGTAGCGTACTCCTTCATGCGTAATGTTAAAGAAAATTCTGAAGGGAGGAATGACAAACATTGGTCAATTTGAGGCCTATAGTTTGAAATGCAGACAAGGAATATTGGCGTTCCCGATAGGTCCTTTAGCTCCTGCGTTCTACCCCTATGTCCTACCCTACTAAGCAGTAAAAAAATCCAGAAGTAGACAATAATGACAAGTATGTTAAGGATTTAGTACTATTGATACACAGAAGTGTCTTCTGGAGGTCTGCACAACTAATAGTGTTACCAGGATAATAGGGGCTACCGGGAAGAAATCCAAACATAGAAAGTACATAAACCTTCCCGCCAGCTGCGAACACAGACAGAACACACTGTCGAACACAGAATGAACATAAAGCTAGAAGCAAAAAGGGTCATAAGGATCATTCATCCTATGCACTGAAAGGTGCACGACGTAGCAGCCTCAGTAGAAAGCAACATGACGGAACACGGTAGTTCTGACGTAGTGGAGTACATGTAAAAATTTGAAGAAGAAGAAGTGCCAAAAAAGAGAAGTTGGTGAAAATCATTGAGGATTTTCAGCACAAAGTTCACACAAGTCATTTTATGGAGCAATAGCTCGTGTGGCTCAAGATGAGCCACAGGTGAGTGTTCGGGTCCTATTGGGCCTGGGATAGAAGGGTTTAATTCATATATAATTTTGCTTAAGGAAAGAAGAGTACAAGGAAGAAGAAGAAGGACTCGTGACATAGGAAACAACATCTTAGAAGAAGAAAAGGATGTTGCGATAGAAGAGGGAAGATAAGGAGAAAGATAAAGAGAAGGCGTGGGACAAGGAACCTTCACAAGTTTTGTAAGCTATGACGGAAGTACAGAGCAAGAGATGTGATGACATGGAAGAATATTTGCAGAAGCAGGAGTACAGATAAGGTAATGGCCAAAAAGTGATAGTAAGGAATGATGTCGAGGAAGCAGCAGCCCTTAGTGATCGTGTGTACGAGCTCGACTGGAGCCGACGAAAACCAAACGCATAAAGGAATTTTTGTAAGTCAGGCTAATAGAGCCTTTTTGTTCATATATTTCTAGAACAAGAAAATCAGCCTGTGGGCTAAGGATAGTAAGTCGATTGGGATAGCGACTGAAGCTGAGTCTGTTAGAGTCTGTATCGAGTCATTATTGAGTCTGTAACAAGAATGTATGGGAATATATTGAGTTTGTAATAAGGCTATAAAAGGATAAAACCAAGCTGTAAATGGGTTAGCTGGTCAACTAGTTAGCCTATTAGCTAGTTCTTGTTAGATGCTTTTGAGATGATTAGTTGATACAATAGTTTTGATCAAGTGTCCAGGCTCTTAGAGAGGTGCTGGAGCTAGACTAGAGGTATATAGTTTTGGTCACTGACTTTGGATCGCTGTGTGCATCAGAGTAGTGGTTCTCAGCTGAGTGCATGGACAGATAGAAAAGGTTGAGTCGATCCAAGATGTGTGCGGATCACTAAGTAGGAGTAGAGTAGAGTGATAAAGAGAGAGAAGAACAAAGAGCATGAGAGGGAGGATAAGTATGTAGAGATAGAAGAGAATATCTTGAACATATTTTGTAGCTTTATGTATAGAAAAAAAGTGCATCTATTTCCTCATGCCAATTCCAGATAAAGAGCACCTTGTGGTTTTTGCCCGGATGGGTTTCCATGTTACATGTTGTGTATATGTGTGAATGTTGAGTATCTTAGAAAAGTTCATATTTTCTGTGTTTAATGATTGATTGGTTATTGTGATTTAAAGGGATAACTATATGAATGTTGTATGTTGAGTAATGAATATGTTTGAAATGTACGTTCACTACACCTTTGCGTAAGATTGCATAAGAAGGGAACATCATATCATGTGTCGACATAGAACGTGCAAAAAACCAACCCACTTCCCGGTCTTCGTTGGAAAACCTTGGCGCAGAGCCAAGGACTTAAAACACCCTCCCGTGCAAACTACAGAAACATGGTTCTGGAAGTTACCCATAAGAGCTGAGATATATTGGATGAGAGGATATCTGTGTTGCAGGTGCTATCGGCAGGGATTTTCTCTATCGGGCCGATATCTTTGCCTTTGTTGAGATGACCAAAAAGGAGGGCTGAACCTGGGTTGCAGGGAGAAGAAAATCCAATATGTACAATGAGATGAGATGTTATATTTGTCATAATTATGGACACAAAGCCTTAACATGCCATCTGAATAATTATAGACCAGATTCAAGAATGAATTACTCAACTAAAAATGATAAGTTTTGGAAGAAGAAAAAAAGTAACAAGTGTGGACTATTACTTTCTTCTCAAAAGCAAAAGGATCCCAGGTATATTGAAATTGGATGCTCCAAACACATGACTGGTGATAAAAGTAAGTTTTTTGTTTCTAAGTGAAAGTAAATAAGGAAATGATGCTCTAGGGAAAATCAAGGGAAAAGGAATGGTAGGTTTGATTAATGGAAAAGGGAAAGCTCAATATGTGTTGATTGTAGATGGTCTGAAGCATAATATTCTCAGTGTTATTTAGGTCTGTGAGAGAGGGTGTGAAGTTGTTTTCACTTCTAGAGATTGTAAAATAAAATATGTACCCTCGGGACAATTAGTTGCAAAAGGCATAAGAACCGAAAACAATGTCTATGATTTGAAAGAAGAAAAAGAAGAATGTCATTTAAGCAAGTATGATGAAAGTTGGCTATGGCATAGGAGACTCAGACACCTAAAATTTGATCACATAATCAAGCTTAAGAACAATGAAGCAATAAAACATCTTCCAAAAATATTAGAGCCATATGATTTTGTGTGTAAATCTTGTCGAATGGGAAAGTTGACTCGCACACAGTTTAAATCTAAGAATTTAACATCAATAGAAAATCCTCTTCAGTTAGTGCATATGGATTTGTGTGGACCATCAAGGAAGGAAGGCACATGAAGAGAAAGATATTTTATGCTGGTCATTGATGATTACTCTAGACTCACATGGGTTTCCTTTCTGAAGGAAAAATTTGAAGCATTTGAAAAGTTCAAAGTATTTAAGCCTTTGATTGGGAATCAGACAGGTAAAACACTAAAGGAAGTAAGGTCTGATAGAGGAGGAGAATTTAGTTCAGAACACTACAAAGAGATTTGTGATAAACATGGAATAAAAATAGAATATACTATCCCAGGGACTCCACAACATAATGGAGTAGTTGAGTGACAGAACAGATCAGTTCAACAGATTGTGAGATCCATGATGAGTGAAAAATATATTGCTCAGACATATTGGGTAGAGGCAATTCACACAGCTGTCCATATTCTTAACAAATTCTCATATAAGGCCAAACAACGATAAGAATCCTTATGAACTGTGGTTTGGAAGACCTTCCTCTATTAAACATTTTAAAGTATTTGTAAGTAAATTCTATATTAAAAATAATTATGAACATCTCGGAAAATATGATGATAGGGCCGATGAAGGTATTTTCCTAGGATATGCCACAAAAAGTAAAGGATACAGATGCTATAATAAAAGGTTTCATAAATTGGTTGACTGTATTGACATTAAAATAGATGAAGGAATTCCTATGAATGATAGTCAAATAAGCAATATTGAATCAAATACATAGGATACGGTTGAAGTTGAGGAAGAATAGGTCCAAGAATCAGAAAAGGAAGATTCAGAGTCAAATGATGAAAGTACAAACATTCAGGAAGAATCAAGACAACAGACAGAAACAAAAAAAATTCCATAAGTGTTCAAAAGAATCATCCTGAAAATCAGATAATTGGTGAAAAGAATAAAGGAGTTCAGACAATAAGGAAATTTATTAAAGCTTCAGAACAATCTGAACTTTCTTTTCTATATATGATTGAACTTAATAACTTTGAAGAAGCCAATGAGGATGAAGATTGGATTAGATCCATGAATGAAGAGCTTAATCAAATTGAGAAGAATAATACTTGGGATTTTTTTCCTAGACCTACAAATAAGAATGTAATAGACTCCAAATGGGTTTTTAAAAATAAGATAAATGAACAAGGAAAAATTGCGAGGAATAAAGCTCGATTGGTCTATAAGGGGTATGCACAAGTTGATGGACAATATTTTGATGAAAACTTTGCACCAATGGAAAGATTGGAAGATATCGGAATGTTTATTTCCTATGTTAGTCATAAGAACTTAAAAGTGTATGAAATGGATGTTAAGTCAACATTTCTCAATGAATATCTAGAAAAAGAAGTTTATATGGATCAACCTGAAGGATTCCAATTGACAGACAATCCTGACCATGTCTGCAAAATGAAGAAGTCACTATATGGATTGAAACAAGTGCCAAGATCTTGGTATTATAGAATGGATAAGTATCTATAGGACAAAGGATTCAATAAAGTTACTATTGACAGTAATTGGTACATCAAATATGAAGGTGATGATTTATTAGTTGTTTTGGTTTATGTGGATGACATTATTTTTAGATGTACTAATTATTCTTCAGTTCAATGGTTTTCTAATGCCATGCAATATGAGTTCTAGAGGTCAATGATAGGAGAATTGGAATTCTTCCTTGGTCTCCACATTATTCAGAGTTATGAAGGATTATTTCTCTCCCAAGAGAATTATTTCAAGGAGATGTTGAAGAGATTTCAGATGCAAAATTCTTCATCTATTAGTACGACTATGGTTGTTGGTTGTGAGATTAGAAAGGATGATCCCTCACCTGATGTTTATCAATGAACATATTGATCAATGATAGCTAGTATTTTTTTACATCACATCATCTCATTCTGATAGAATGCAAGCTGTTGAAATGGTAGGTAGATTTCAGTCTGCTCATAATCAAAGTCATTTGGCGGATTTTAAGAGGATATTCAAATATTTGAAGGGCACATATGGTCTTTGGTATCCTACAAATCAGAATCTTCAGTTAACCGCATATTCAGATGCTGACTAGGAAAATTGTTTGGATGAAAGAAAGAGCACAAGTGGAGGTGCATTCTTCTTGGGTGATTCTTTAGTTTGCATGGCTGAGTGAGAAACAAGGATCTATATATTTATCTACTAAATAAGTTGAATAAATTGTTTCTACCACCTAATTTACACAAGTACTCTGGATGACCCAAACACTAGCAGATTTGGAGGTAAAATATGTTGATCCCATTCCTCTCCATTGTGATAATACTAGTTCCATTAGTGTTTCCAAGAATCCAATCCTTCATTCCAAGACTAAGAACATACCAATTAAGTATCACTTTTAAGGGAGAATGTGACAAATAGAGTGGTTCAATTGAATTTAATTCTTCTAAGAATCCGGTCCTTTAAAGAACAAATTGCTGATATGTTTACTAAACCTTTACCAAAGACACAGTTTGAGTACCTACACCAGAAGTTGGGTATCATATATTATTTCGAATAACTTGTTCACTTTGATAGGGGGAGATATGTTATTGAGTCTTCTTTAACATCGACGTAAAATGGGGAGAAGTTTTTGTTACTATAGATGATAACCAGTCACTGATTACATGCGCAACATGCATCCATAATGAAGGTTTCCATCAATGCCAAATGGGGAGATTGTTGGAATTATGATAGGTATTGCGATCATATGAAAACATACTAGATTGTGATGCATTTTTCATTGATGGAAACACATAAATTCCAAGAATATGATCCAACAACAAGGAGGAAAGATAAGTAGATATTAGAGCTAATTAAGCTCTCCGCTCATGTATGCAAGCAAACTAGTTCCCTTGAGGAAGCAAACTATGGCTCAGCCTGGATGAATACCTTCAATATCAAAAATCAAGAAGCTGAGACATGATGTCCATTCAATCCATTCAACATAGATTGGACGATCCAGAGAGTACTTTCAATTCATTCGAGAAATTTTGGACAAGCCATATTAAAGGAGGAAAGATGGATCGACGGTGGGAAAGGGTTCACGAAGTGAACTTATACAGGATATAACTGATCTATAAAAGAAAAGTAAAGATCCACAATGTTAAGGTGATATCTGAATTTGATCAAAGATCAAATTTCAGGAAGGAGCCCACAAGAAATCAACGACTCTCAGAAGTTGCAAAAGGAAACTACGAAATCCCATTTTGGGAAAAGTTGAAGGCACGTCTGCAATCCGCAACCTCGTTGTAGAAAGAGACTTGCGGAAGAAAAATTTTGAGAAAAGTGGGAAGTTGGATCCGTAATCCACAATCCAATTTCAGAAAGGATCATTGTGGCTGCATGATTGCAGAAGGCAGTTTTTGGGAAAAATGGGAATTGCATACCCACAACTCGCAATTCGCAATTGCAGAAAGGTTCTTGCAGAAAGGTTGTTATGGAAAGGTTGTTGCAGAAAGGTTTTTTCTTGTAGAAAGGTTGTTGCAAAAACTAAGCTGCAGAAACTCAATTGCAGAAATATTGAGTTGCAGAAAGACTAAGGCTACGGAAGAAAGCTTACGGAAATATGTATTGTAGAAAGATAGCCCGCGGGATAGAAGTTGAAGAATGGAGATTACAGAAGTTACATAAGAAATATTTGGAAGTTATGAATTCAAGAACCTGGCGGAAGATGGTTAAATAATTTTAGAATGCTTGTTGATTGGGTTCCTTGCCTTCCATGATTCATTGAACAATTTTTTATCAATTATGAAACTGAAAATCAAGCATAAGAATAGGTGAATGGAATAAATATTGGCAAGCATAAAATGATGGGGATATAAATGTGTGACAAGGGCTGAAATGGGGAGAATACACAAAACAGAGAGAGTGAAGGGAGCCAAGTTTGAATAAGCAGAAGCATAAGGTGACAAGAGAATGTAACAGATTTGGTAACCATAGCTATATCTGGTTTTCAATATTAAAGCATGTTTAAATCTATGGAATAAGAGTGGTAGGGTGGCGCTAGGGAAGTCTTTTAGTCTTCTTTGTGCAAGTTGGATCTTGTACAAGTCTAGTGGGAGATAGAAAACTAGGAGAGATAGTGCTCTCCACAAGTTGATGCTTGTAAAATAGAGGTTGTAGCCTCACTTGAGTTGGTGCTCAAATAAAGCTAATTTATAATAAAATAGTTTTCTCTTATGAGTTTCGTCATGAATATCTGTCTCTGTCCCCATCATATGTGTGATAACAATTACTTCTGTTTTATATTTGTTTCATTATCATGGTTGTAAATATGTGAACTGTAATAAAGTTTTAAAAGGTCAAAGATTGTTTAAGATTAGGAATAACTAATTCAAACCCCCCCTCTCAGTTATTTGAATAATCTCAACAGAGTGCGCAACACTCAAGGAAAAGGTCTACAATTTTTTCGAACAAGTTAGAGCGGAATATGGCGACTCCAAGGAAAAATTGAATGCACTGGTTGCTTCCAGCCGAAGTTGCTTGAGGACAAACCACATGTTTGTGTTGGGGGTATGTTGGCAAGGGGTTGGAGCATGCAAAGTATGAGACTGTCACTGACAGGAAGGATGTCGACAAAGGTAAAATTAAATCACGATGGAGGAAGAAATAAAAAAAACAAGATATTTTGGTTGAATTAGTTAGTGATTGGTCAAGTGGACCATTTTGTAATGGCCTAGTGAGCCTATGAATAGATTTAGGATTGTAAATTAAAAGATAATTGATATAGGTATCTTTTGGTGGAGGATCAATAGATTGAGAAATAATTTTTATCTTTGTGGTTCATTTCTAGTATTGACGTTACAAAGGTTGTGCCTTATGAAGAGATTTTGATATTGGGAGTTAGAATGTCTTGTCTCTGTGGGATGTGTTATATTTGACGATGTTTAAAATGTGAATTATGTGTTGATAAACTATTTTCTTTATTATTGGGTTAAACCTGCGATGGTTTATATAAGTTTATGAATGAATATGTTATACCTACGTTTTCCCTTTAACTATGAATGATGCAAAGGATCGCAGTACTTATCAATTTAATGTATGTTGATGTTTTGTCGATCTAAATCTATGTAATATGATTGCAAATAATGATGATAAGTATATCGGGTTAATAGTGTGGTTATGAACTTGGATTTATGGGTAATGTTGTGATTAGTTAAAAGATAGTGTAAAGTCCTCTTTCCACTGCAAAAACTTGGTTCCTGCAGCCCTCCCTTAGACATATCGGGTGAGATTCCACCTATTCCGTCTGTGTTGCTAGAAAGGGTAAATATTTTCTAGGTCGATGTTTGGGGATTCTGTGTCGGTAGTCGTCAACAGTAGTGTGAAGTGAACCCTTGTCGACGGACATGTGTCAATATTGTGTAGTGAATTGCTTGCGTATGGCGTGAGACTTGCAAAAGTTTAGGGATTCATTTGAGACATATTCACCGCCTCTGTTTGTCCTTAGTATTTTGATGGTGTATCCACTTTGGTTCTCCATAAGTGCTTTGAACTACTCAAAACAGCTAAACGCATCATATTTATATTTTAGAAAATATACCCATGTTTTCTTTGAATATTCATCAATAAAAGTAAGAAAATAATTGCATCCACCAATGGATGATGTCTACATTGGGCCACAAATATCAGAGTGCACAATCTCAAGTGGTGTGAGTGGTTTGTATGACTTTCCGTATCTCTATGATGCTTGTAAAAAATGCATCCTTCACAAAATATCTTTGGTTTGCTGATCAATGGAAATACTTTAACCATATTATTCATATGCAACAACTTAATCCCACCAAACATGTCCAAATCTGAAATGCCACAGCCAGGACTCATCCTAAAATTCTGTTTGAAAATCAACGTTGTCTTTTTATTTCTTGCCGCAATGCTTGTTTGCTTGTTTTCATTCTACCTTAAATGCAGCTCTTGTATTGTATTTCATTTCATGCATGGAATTATTCTCAAAGGAAACAAGTGATTGCTTATCATTGGCGATTTTTCTATCATCTAGTTGCTTGAACGTATGTCTTTAATCACATAGTGATTGTATTCTATGTAGACTCTATAACCTTTTTGTATCAGTTGTCCAGTTCTCAACAAATTATGTTTTAGAAATTCGACATGATAAACATCAGGCATAAACTTTCATTTCCCCTATTTTGTTAGAATACTAATAGTACCTTTTCCCAAAACAGTGACATGGACATTGTTTCCAAGTGTAACATTAGTTTGAATTGATTTATCTAGATTGGAAAAATAAATAAATTACCATTCGTATGATTTTTTCAGCCCAAATCTAAATACCATATATCACATGGAATTTCTTGGACAACATTGCATCCAATTGGTGATGCACATGCCATTAACATTGTGCTTGACAAAGTACTAGTGTTGCTTGATTGGTTTTGGATTTTCATTTCTTGGCCATATTGTTTCTTTCTGCATTCATATGCATAATGACCTAATTTCTTACAGTAATGACATTGAATTTTTGACTTATCAAACATGTGACCACTTGGCTAACTGGAGTTCTGATTTTGTCCTCTACCAGCGACATTTGAGGGATTATTGTTGCATCCTCCTATGGAAAAACTTCTTCCTCTGCCTCTAGAATTATATCTCCCCTGCATGCCTCTTCCAAGACTTATGGGTGATTATGTAGTGAATTTATCTTCTAATTATGTTTTTGATCTGTTGATTCTATTTTCATGATTGATGAGTGAGGGTTGTAACTCATCAATGGTAAACTGTGACATATCTTTTTTTTCTTCCAAGGTCACGACCAAGGATTCAAATTTTTGGGGAATACTTCTAAGAATTTTTTCAACTACCCTTCTATCTTATTTATTTTCTCAATGATATTTTAGTTTATTGATCAGACCAACAACTCTAGTGTAGAATGAGTCTACTAGCTCTGTATTTTTCCTTGACAAAGATTCAAAATATCTTCTAAGAATATGCAACTTGGAAGCCTTTACCTTGTCTAAGACTTGATAGGTCGTTTCCAATGTATCCCATGCCTCCTTATTGGTATTTGTTGTTGCTACTCTCGGGAGTATGCTTTTCTCTACACCATTTCTTCTAATGTTAAAACTGATAAGAGATAATAATAAAAAAGTATAGGAAAAGCATCTCTAATCATACATTCTTATGCCAAGGTACAAAACTTCGAATAAGTCAAGAATAGAGGCATACAAAATATATATCATATTTTGTTTTTCTCTACATCATCTTCTTGTAGCGAATTTGAAAACTTGCAAATAGAGAGAGAGGAGACATAGAAACCATGGAAATTGCAATACAACTATTTTTGGAAGGTGTGCAATGCTAGTTCTAAAAATTTTATTTTTGTTTGCTCGATTTGATTGGACTGATGATGGAGAGAAATTACATATTCAAAATGGTCATATAAATGTCTTAATGAAAAACTACATACATATAAATTACATATGCCGGGCACATCTAAAGGTGCGTTGGGTACAAGTGCAGCATAACAGTGCACTAT
>LPNX010624113.1:51762-93883 GCA_001517045.1 Pseudotsuga menziesii
TTTAATTTTGAAATATAGTTCTTCTTAAATACCTCCAGCAACAAGGGTCCTATCATTATCACGAATGTCACTTCAGTTTTGTGATGCATGTGGGTCGCTTACGAGGGACCTAGGTGGAGAATACCTGGATGCAGGTGGCCATGTCACCTCCCTTTTTTGTGACTTATACTTCCTTTTTGATATTTGGTAATACAGTGTGCAGTTTCTAGCATTCAGCCTAAGTCACCCGTGTGTAGGATCCCACACACTAGGGTGGCTCAGGTTCATTTATGATAAAGGTGGATCCTAGCAGCAATAAAGGTGGTTCATTTATGATTTTTATTTTGATAAATATGATAATGATCCCCAAGTCATGACTTTGTTTGTGTCTCATAGACTTAACAAGCTTGCAGCTTATAATGTTTTTGACAGATGTTAGGTCAAGCAGCAAAGATTTTATATTATAATTGCTTTTCATCATTTTGAGTAGTAATGTTATTTTCATTTCCTTTTCTCCCAAAATATTACAGTATTTTTTACTATGTTTTTATTGTGTGGTCCATTTAGGGAGTGACATTGGAGCTAGATGATGAAATGACAAATGGCAATGAAGAGCAACGGGAACTACTACAAGAAATAATTAATAACATAAAACTGAGTGAGGGTTTTCTGACTCTAGCACGTGATCTTGAGATAATGGAGTCCAAGTCCCCCGAGGATATCTATAAGGTGACACTGCTCTTGACAGTTTTTAGATTGTTTTTAATGTTATTTTTGTTTATCATGTTCTGAACTTGCTAGGCATACCAGAAGGACACCATTATTTCAGTTAATAAAAATTTAAATCAATAGTGTTTAATTTGATTAACAATAGAACTTGTTGATGTTCTTACTTACCATATTATGGTTTACTAAAGTTTTACATATTTTTAAAATTTCAATATCCCTTTATGAAAGAGGTTGTACTTGTTGATTCCTTGATTAGATTAGATTTGATAAGATATGATAATTTTTGAATTTAATTCAATCATTATGTGTAATTTCTATATTGTCATTAGTGAGAGCTCAAATTTCTGGATTATCTGACATGATTTTGACAGATTTAATTGTCAAACTCTTAGCTACAATCTTGAACTTTGTATTCACTTGATTATGATCCTGTGTTTGTTTTCCTGCCTACAACTGATTGGAAGGAGGTAGAGTTATATCTCCTTCTGTAAACTACAAATTCTTGGACTTTATTGTCACTAAATTTCTTCATTTAAATAAATGTGATCCAAGGATTTCAATTTTCCTTTTTCCCATTCCACAGTAATTAGAATTTCTATGAATCATAACTTCATCCTCAACATCTATGAACTTGATTCTAGAGAATCTTCTTGTATGTTCCATAGGTTTCCCTGTTCCATGTTTTTAACTTATATGACCAAACTGCAACCTTTTATACATCCTGTACATCTCAATGGCTTTCTCTCGTTCACCAATCTTCTGGCATCTTGTTGAATTTCTATAGAACTCTGGGTGTCTTAAATACATATTCTGGAACTTGAAAGGCATGTTCTGAGAGGTCCTAAAGTGTCTACTTCAATATTGATTTGCTAGTGCTTGGAACTTGTGCATTGAAAAATTCGGGTCTCCACACCAACTTCATTAGAAACCTATCAATCCTTTAACAAATTATACTATATCCCATTCTCCTACTTATCGTTACAAGCGAATGTTCCTTACTTGTGTGGGAAACCAAGTAAAATCTGCTAGATACATTTTAAGTGGGTCAAATGTCCCGTGTCCTGTTTCCTTTTCCCAATTATGCAGAGAATTCCAATCTCCTGCATTGCAGCTTTCCTTGTATATTTTCATATTCTCTTGAGACTGCATCCTGGCATTCCTTGCTTGAATTGAATAAAATTGGGCTACAGACATTAAACAAATAAAAGATCTTAAAAATATGCATACAAACAATATAATGCAGAGTTGCAGATAGAGGGAGAGATATGATTGTCGTATTCAATATGCAAAATGAGATGTAAAAAGTCAGATGTCTTCTGTAGGGAAATGGACTGTGATGACAACTAACCTTATATATCTAAAAAATCGCATGTGACTAAACCACTATTTTAAGTTCTTATGCCACTTTATTTAATATCAACTCTCTAAATTACTAGGCTGTATAGTGTATACATTAAAGTATATTAAATAATAATAATGATAATGTATTTTTAAGGTCAGCCTCGCCATACACAAAATTGGTTTATCAGACCCCCTTGTCTGTGGGATAAGGGAGCCCCCCTCCATGCAGTGATTTGACTGCTAAAGTCTATGGAGATGTACATACTCTACCTCCTCTGGAGTTGAACTTGTGACCTCCTAGAAGGAAACACGTGTTTATAACCGCTAGGCCCACTCAAGTTATGACCATTAAACCAAATACTTTTTATCATACTTCTTATCATTAAAATGGGATTTGAATGTGCGGCGCGATCATGCTCGCAAAATTAAACTTCCAAGACTTCACATTTGGTTTATGATGCTTTTGAGACGAGGACACACTTTATAATGATAAGACTATCAAGGCACATATATGGGATACTTATGAGTAAGAGAGGTTTGACACATATAGAACCTTAATTTCTATGTTCTATTTTGCTAATCTTTTCCTATTCTCCATGACCTTTTGAGATTATTTGAAAGATTCTTTGAAGAAAACTTAAAAAGTAATAGATTTGCAGGTTTTTAGTCTAAGTTTAAGTTTAGTAGATTTGATAACATTAGCTTCATTTAATTGATCAGAATAACCTATTTCCTTGAAGGTTTGTGAGAATTATATTGGGGTAAAAGCTTGAAAGGCAGTTCAAATAGAGATGCATATTTAGTTTTCAGATAGAAGTTTTAGAATAATTAGACGTATAGGTAGGATAAAAATGTATTCAATTAATGATTTCGTCAATTTGGATGTATTGGGACACCTTTTAACTAGTATAATTTGCCGTTTAGATTCTACTATTTTATGTACAATGGGATTTTGTTCTATTTGTATTCCCTGATCTTAGGTTGTTTCCAAGATAAAGAAGTAAGTATTGCTGTTATTTTCAAACACATGAAGTGTTATTCACCATATGTCACTGGGAGAAGTTGAGCTTTAGTGTTTTGTTTTGATCATTGCAATGCATTCAGAGTTACAACTAACAACAAATAAAATTAGCACAATTACAAGTAGCCTGGCAGGTGAATGTTGATAAGCACAACTAACCATTAATTTGGTTTTGTGAAGATAGTTAGCTATTAACCATTAATTTAGCTTTGTGAAGATAATTGGCTGTTAAACAAAAACTAAAATCTATAATTTTATATTTGTTATTCATACCATATTGTTACAGTTTGAGTTAATATAAACACAAAACAAATACTATTTAATAAAAAAATAAAAAAAACTAATATGAAAAAACAAAAAACAAAATGTTAGCAGTCTTTAAACTTATTTAAATCTTAATTAACATACATTTAAACATAACAAGATACAAATTAATACTACCATAAAATAAAATGAATCAGTGCTGTACACTTCTTGTATTTGGGTTAATCTTGATTATCTTGATTAATCTTGTATTTGGGTTAATCTTGGGCGCAAGTTTTGCAAAAATAAGTCTGTTTTTCCTTTTGCTGATGTTGTTTTGGACCTTGGTTCATACACAACCTGTAGGTGTTATTGGTGCTATTACCCCTTGGAACATCCCGCTTGCCATGATCACACGCAAGGTATGTAGAAGAAATTGTGAAACTAAATCATTTTTTCTCAAAGGCATTATATCAATTGAAGACGTATAATGTAATTTTTATATCAAATAACATTTATGCCTCTTAAGAGGGCCCTAACAGTGGAGAATTAAAAATTACCTTCTCCATGAGCTCAAAGCCTCAATGTTGTAGTATGAAAGATTGCAATGTGCATTTCCAAGTCAGGTGGTCATAAACAAACTACCTTGCTTTCACATTTTTTGTAAAGCTAACTTCTGTCTCACATTGATATTGGAGTGAGGAGCATTCTATGTTGTGCATCATATTTTACATTATTGCTGTATTATAAGAGGGTGTTCTATTTTATATTAGTAAAACCTTTCTTGCTAGAACTTAATGCTGAGGTCAGTTATAATTAGCTTCGTAACTCATTCGTGGGAATCATTTTATCGGATGTAGTAAGATTCCCTTTCAATATTGTAACATGGAAATCAACTAGGATGGATCAGTTCTCTATAAAGGACACTCTTTTCACCTTGTGCATATAGCTTCATTATTGTAATACAAGCTCAGTCATTTCTGAGCAAGTACTTGTATCGTACTCTTGTTCTTTTGGAGTCTTTTTTGTTGCATTTTTCATCTTGTTCCATTTGAGTCAATTGGTATAGATGTTGAAACCTGTTTGGGATTGGGCATATTACGCTTCCTCTTTGAGGCAGTTACAAAATTAGTAATTTAATATGAGCATGAGTTATGGGGCCACACACACCTATAAATAAAAGGAATCATATAGACAGGGTTCAGAAACACTTGTTGACATGCTTTCTTAGAGTAAAAATAAGCAGCTGGTATGAGATACTTTTGGCAGTGTTACACCTTGTTACCCCTTGATCAGAAGGTGTGACATGTTGATCAGTTGTGGTTTGTGATCATATCATAGACATTGTTCTTGAGATGAGATATGTGATGTTCCATAGATCACTGGTCAGAGATCCTTTCAGCACTCTCAGATGGTTCATGTTCCTTGGATGTACCTAGTAGAGATGTTGTTTGATGCACTAGTGACGTGATATTTCTTGCCTTCATTGACACTTGGGATGTTTCCTTATGTTGATTTGACCATGGTATGTTTCTTTTATGCTTGGGTAATGGCTCGTAACCAATGTTATCATAACCCAACCAATTTTTAAAAAACCCACCGGTTGGACCGGTTTTAAAGCTTCACTGAGTCATTTCTTAGGCGTACCATGGTGTTGTCATAATTCTGCCTTAGATAAGTGTGTCATTCCAAAGGGTGAGTTAGAATCTAGTGAACTAAGAATGTAATTCATCCATTTCATGACATTATTCCTAGCCATTTCATCCATCCCCCTTATTTTCCCCTTTTTAAGTGATTTATCATTTGTAATCTTTCAAGGTCTCATAACTATTGTTATGTCTGAATGCCTAAAAAAGTTAAAAGAGTCTAGTACTCTAAGGTTGATGCTGATAAAGTTAAATTGGAAAAAGAGTCTAGTATTTAGGTTTCTTATTTTCAATTGAGGGCACCATGTTGTCAGCCAATGAACCCCTTGATCTGTGTTGTGCCAACAACCTGTTTTAAATATGCTCTCTTCTAAATTTTTGATTCCAAATAAGGATTATGCATATTCCCTAATTGCAATAGAGTAGGAAATAGTGCAATGTTAGTGCAGAATCTCGCTGAAGACAGGTCCAATTAACTTTGGATAAGCACAATAAGTTTAAGATTGCTTCCGTGTAATTGTACAATTTTCAGAGGAGAATTCTAAAACAACTAAATTCCTAGACACAAAAACAAATTCTTCAAGTGGAACTGAGAAACAAATAATTAAATATGTGTCAGTTTACATATCTAAACATATCCCTCTCCCCATCCTTGTTTATATGTCAAAATATGTGTCAGTTTCAAATCCTTTTCATACATGCCTATCGTGGAATGATGGTAAGAATTTCTCCACATAAATGGTTGAAGCTACACCAGTATCACAAGTTTTTAGGCTTTTTGTCGCAAATTTAAATGAAGTTAGTTTTCGACATAGTTCTAAGTTACAAAGTCCATTATTAATGGCAGTTTGTCATGTTTTATCATTTAAGGAAACATTCACACCTATGTTGTTACAAAGACAAGAAGACAGACATGCAATGCTCAAACATTGCATATTGAATGGTGATAATCATTAGTTACAACCAGTAGTTAAGAACATGGATTTACAGAAGTACAACGACATGAACCTGAGTTGGTTCACAAGGTATTTTTTGGCTTAGCAATACCCTATGTAGAACTCAATACACAAGGTAGAGCAAAACCCAGTTTAATAGAACTCTATAACTAGAGATATAAACATTAGGTGATTTGTCATATGTGCAAAAAGAGCAGATGTTTCATCTTACAAATCAGGTTTCTGCTAAGGATATCAGCTTGTAGATGTCCCTGATCACCATGGTATGGACGAATATGCTATTTTCGCTAGGTTTTGCATAAAAAAATTGGTGAAGCAGAATATGTGGTGAATGTTTATATGTAAATGTGATTACTAGGCTACCCTGCCAGCAAAATATCAATCTTGACTGCTTACAATGGTCAAAGGCACTTGATTCCCAATATGATCAAAAAAAGGCATGCCTAATCCTCTCATTAGATCTTTGAGCAAGGTGACGACTATTGACAGGGTTCAAGGTCAACAAAATGACTAATGTATCACTCTCTCTAGTCTGAACCAAATTTGTAGGCCACCTTCGAGATGTTAGTAACTTAGTAGACTTGTTGCCATGTCCCAAGCTGGTTTGGGCTTGTATGTATTATGGCATTTCTCTTTGTTTAAACAATGAGATAAACTACAACCCACTTTTCAAACTGATACTCCAACACCATGATAAGCTCACTCTTGAATTTGGATAAAACAACTTGACCCACAGGGCATCTTTGTTGAGGGCACTGGTAGGATTCATGTTGTGATTGGACTAGAGATGGAGCACATTACCTTGAGCAAATTTTTATCAACTTTACCAGGGACAAACAATAGAGCGACAAGTAATTATTCATTATCCTAATCAAAAAATACAGGGATACAATTCAAGGCTGTCAGGAGAGGAATTTACAAACATGTCAAAACCATGCCCTGGTGAAATATATGCACAATTAGAGATCAAAGATGAAAAGGCATTAAAGCATTATGAAGAAAATCTCAATCATGGTGAGTTTGTAGAAAAGGGCGCCTTAAAAAGGATTAAAAGGCACGAGTTGAGAGTGTAGCTAGGTGGCACTTACAATTCATTTCACAAAGTAGAAGTGACACCCAGAACAAAACATAGTTAACTAAAAGTTGGCTTCAATGTTATTTTTAGACTTGTGCAAGCAGGAGGGCAACAATAGTCACATGGGATAAGGATGCATGCATCACTTGGTTGTTAGCTTAGCTTTCATTCATGCAAGGAGGCACAACTAAGGAAATACCTCTATGATATTTTGGAACAACAGTTAGACTGATGACTTTCAGCTCGCCCTCCTAATATAAAATAGAACACCCTCTTATAATACAACAATAATGTAAAATATGACGCACAACGTAGAATGCTCCTCACTCCAATATCCATGTGAGACAAAAGTTAGCTTTGCAAAAAATGTGAAAGCAAGGTAGTATGTTTGTGACCACCTGACTTGGCAATGCACATTGCAATGTTGCATGCTACGACTTTGAGGCTTTGAGCTCATGGAGAAGGAATTGAGTGTGATGGCTTAATTTTCTCTTTGAAATAAGTAATCTATAAAAGGAAACATGGGGCTAGTGTTGAATAAAGAGATCACCTATATAGACATCATGAATGGTTATGGAAGGTTTGAGCCCATGGACCCTAATGAAGTAACCCAAAGTGCAGTTGGGACATTTTTCCTTTTTTTTTTAATTTATAGTGGTGTCCCCTAGCCATTGGAAGGCCATACAAAGGAACCAACTTTCAAATGAACCACTCACTCAGAACCAAACTAGCTCTTCATTCACTCAGAAAGGAAGCATGCCCATTCATAACAAAAAAACTACAACTAAATGTAAGATTAAATTCACATAAAGATAAATTTGAGCATTGGATTGGATTTTATGGTGAGCTTTAACTTGCATAAAAGAGTCATTCAAGGACACGTGGAGAATTGGTCTCAAGACCTAGATCTAAAACTAAGCAGCATAATTGAGCTATGAAATTTCCAACGGATGTGTATAGGCCTCATAGACTTGATTTGGTCATTGACGAATGATGCTCCATCACAATATCAACGATTAGAGCACCTGGAGGATAATCCCTTAAAGCCTCTCCCGATGCATCTATAAAACATTGTTGTTGATCCTATCGTCAAGCTCCCAATTTTTTTACTTTTGGATGCACATTAATCTTTAGGCTTCATATTTCCTTTGACGCCCTTTATATATCTATCGCACATTGATTGT
This sequence comes from Pseudotsuga menziesii, assembly GCA_001517045.1. Taxonomy (NCBI): domain Eukaryota; kingdom Viridiplantae; phylum Streptophyta; class Pinopsida; order Pinales; family Pinaceae; genus Pseudotsuga; species Pseudotsuga menziesii. The sequence continues at coordinate 59,937 of LPNX010624113.1, forward strand.
GGGAACGTGTAAACTTTTGTTTACATACATATATCAACACAGTGTGCACATTATATACCATAGTGGCCATGAGATGAACTCTTTCAACACTAGATTTGGTTATGAGTTGTGGTTGTATATGGTGGACTTGCAAAGACAATAAATGTAAAGATTAGGCTCAGCCAAGCCCTAATCTTTTACAATTTATTTTTACAAGAAACCATATATATAACAACTGGAGGCACTAAGGACTAGAGTGGAATAGTATAGTCCCCATAGAAAAGTCCCATATCTAGAGGTATTGTGGTATTAGGAGCTTGATTAGGTGTCCTTTCGCATTGTAACCTTAAAGGGCATGTGAATGATGTAAGTCCAAAATCTTATCCACAATACATTTTTTTTTAATTGGATCTCTGACCCATTATTGTTATTTTCTTAGTAGAGTGAGTTTGATTTGTGTTGAGCATTTAGAGATTTCCCACCATATTATTCAACCATCCTCACCATGAATCTAGGGCTCTAAGTTCCAATCTTTCTTTAATCACCAAGGATTGATCCTCACAACTAAGATACAAAATTTTATCTTAAACTAAAATACAGAGCGGTTGGGGAATTCATCCCCTATAGTCATAGTGGATAGTGGTGGGAGATGATATGAAACTAGATAATATGTAAGGTTGTAGGTTGTAGAGTGTACATTATTATGAGAAAGGATCGCTACTCTTTATCAACATAAATATTATCCAATATTTTCTTAAACTCTATAAATTCTTCACTAATTGACAAACAATTTTTAACACATATTGACCCTGGAAAATCTACTTCAAGAAAAATATAACGATGGATTGGCTTTGAATATGTTTTAATGATTCTTTTAAAAGAGGAGAATTATATATTACAACAACTCCAGTGAGTATAGAATATTGTGTAAGTGAATCTAGTTTCTATAACATTTTTTTCCTCTGTCTTGGCTTGCAATCTTCATTTAGAATGAGAATTGGCTAGACTCCAAACCTGTTTAATTCTACTAGTTTTAGTTCCAAGCGTTATCATTACCATGACAATGACAAGGATAAGGATGATGAAAATGATGATGATGCCATGATGATGACGATGACAATCATCATCAAAACAATGATCCTAACAATGATGAATATTGGTGAGATACGGATGGATCCACACACATCCACTGTGAAGGGTATAATTGCCAACATGTCAAAGTTTAATGTGATGGTTTTGGTCATTCATTTTGGTGGTAGGAGTTTAGGTTGGACTTCCAGAGTATTATGTTGAGGTTTCTGACCTTATATACCATTGCAGTGAGACCAAAACAAAACCATGAATTCAATGAGATTTTTTTTGCACCCTATTTCAAAGAGCTAACACACATAAGCTTTTCATAATGGTGTAACGAGCTAACACACATAAACTTTCACTCATAGTGCCATGTTAGAAGGAAAGCTAACTCCAGCTAGATTTCTATCATGGTTTAATGTATTTGATGGCAATGTGGCAGTGTTAGATGGAAATCTACCTTATGAAAGCTAACACACATTAGCTTTTACTCATCGTGCAATGTTTTAAGAACAAAAGATAACTTCAGCTAGATTTTAATCATGGTGCATTATGATTGATGACAATGTCACCATGCTAGATGGAAAACTACACTATGAAAGCTTACACACATTAGATTTCATTCACCGCACAATGATTTAAGGATGAAAGCTAACTTCAGCTAGATTTCCAACACAGCTCAATATGATTGATGACAATGTGGTTGTTTACATGGAAAAATACCTTATGAAAACTAACACACAATAGCTTTCACTCATCGTGCCATGTTGTTAAAATGAAATCTAACTCTAGATAGATTTATATCATGGTGTAATGAGCTAACACATATAAGATTTTCCTTATAGTGCCGTGTTGTTAGAAGGAAAGCTAACTCCAGCTAGATTTCCATCATGTTGTAATGTATTTGATGACAATGTGACTGTGTTAGATGGAAAACTACCTTATGAAGGCTAACAAACATTAGCTTTACTCACCGTGCAATGTCTTAAAAAAGAAAGCTAACTCTAGCTAGATCTTCGTCATGGTGCATTGTGATTGATGACAATGTGGTTGTGCTAGATGGAAAACTAAATTATGAATGCCAACACACATTAGATTTCACTCACTGTGCAATGATTTAAGGACGAAAGCTAACTCCAGTTAGATTTCCATCATGGTGCAATGCGATCGATGACGATGTGGTTGTGTTAGATGGAAAACTACGTTATGAAAGCTAACACACATTAGCTTTCACTCATCGCGCCATGTTATTAAAAGAAAAGCTAACTCCAACTAGATTTCCATCATGGTGTAATGTATTTGATGATAATGTGGTTGTGTTAGACGGAAAACTACCTTACGAAAGCTAACACACATTAGCTATTACTCACCATGCAACGTTTTAAGAATGAAAGCTAACTCTAGATAGATTTCCAACATGGTGCATTTTGATTGATGGCAATGTGGTTATGCTAAATGGAAAACTACATTATGAAAGCTAACACATATTAGATTTCACTCACCATGCAACGATTTAAGGTTGAAAGCTAACTCCAGCTAGATTTCCATCACAGTGCAATTTGACAATGTGGTTGTGTTAGATGGAAAACTTCCTTATGAAAGCTAACACACATTAGCTTTCACTCTTTGTGCCATGTTGTTAAAAAGAAATCTAACTCCAGCTATATTTTCGTAATGGTGTAATGAGCTAATACACATAAGCTTTCACTCATAGTGCTATGTTAGAAGGAAAGCTAACTCTAGTCAAATTTCCATCATGGTGTAATGTATTTGATGACAATGTGGCAGTGTTAGATGAAAAGCTACCTTATGAAAGCTAACACACATTAGCTTTTACTCACCATGCAAGATTTTAAGAATGAAAGCTAACGACAGCTAGAGTACCATCACGGTGCATTGTGATTGATGACAATGTGGTTGTGCTAGATGAAAAACTATACTATGAAAGCTTACACACATTAGATTTCACTCACAGTGCAACGATTTAAGGATGAAAGCTAACTTCAGCTAAATTTGCAACACAATGCAATGTGATTGATGGCAATGTGGTTTTTTTACATGAAAAAATACCTTATCAAAATTAACACACATTAGCTTTCACTCATCGTGCCATGTTGTTAAAAGGAAAGCTAACTCCAGCTAGATTTTCATCATGGTGTAATGAGCTAACAAACATAAGATTTTTCTTATAGTGCCATGTTGTTAGAATGAAATCTAACTCCAGCTATATTTCTATCATGGTGTAATGTATTTGATGACAATGCAGCTCTGTTAGATGGAAAACTACCTTATGAAGGCTAAGATACAATATCTTTATTCACCCTACAAATTTTTAAGAATGAAAGCTAACTCTAGCTAGATTTCCATCATGGTGCAGTGTGATTGATGACAATGTGGTTGTGCTTGATGGAAAAATACACTATGAAAGCTTACACACGTTAGATTGCACTCATTGTGCAACGGTTTAAGGATGAAAGCTAACTTTATCTAGATTTTCAACATGATGCAATGTGCTTGATGACAATGTGGTTGTGTTACATGGAAACCTACCTTATGAAAGCTAATACACATTAGATTTCACTCATCGTGCCATGTTGTTAAAATAAAAGCTAACTCCAGCTAGATTTTCATCATGGTGTAATAAGCTAACACACATAAGCTTTCTCTTATAGTGTCATGCTGTTAGAAGGAAAGCTAACTCTGACTAGATTTTCACCATGGTGTAATGTATTTGATAACAATTTGGCTGTGTTAGATGAAAAACTACCTTATTAAAGCTAATAGACATTAGCTTTAGTGACCGTGCAATGTTTTAAGAACGAAAGCTAACTCTAGCTAAATTTCCATCATGGTGCATTGTGATTGATGACAATGTGGTTGTGCTAGATGGAAAACTACATTATGAAAGCTAACACACATTAGATTTCACTCATCATGCAATGATTTAAGGACGAAAGATAACTCCAGCTAGATTTCCATCTCGGTGCAATGTGATTGATGACGATGTGGTTGTGTTAGATGGAAACTACCTTATGAAAGTTAACACACATTAACTTTCACTAATCATGCCATGTTGTTAGAAGAAAAGCTAACTCTAGCTAGATTTGCATCTTGGGGTAATGCATTTGATGACAATGTGGCTGTGTTAGATGAAAAACTACCTTACGAAAGCTAACACTAATTAGCTATTACTCATTGTGCAACGTTTTAAGAATGAAAACTAACTCTATCTAGATTTCCAACATGGTGCATTTTGATTGATGACAACGTGGTTGTGCTAAATGAAAAACTACATTCTGAAAGCTAACACACAACAGATTTCACTCACAGTGCAATGATTTAAGATTGAAAGCTAACTCCAGCTAGATTTCCATCACGGTGCAATGCGATAATGTGGTTGTGTTAGATAGAAAGATACCTTATAAAAGCTAACACACATTAGCTTTCACTCATCCTTCCATGTTGTTAAAAAGAAAGCTAACTCGAGCTATATTTTCATAATGGTGTAATGAGCTAACACACATAAGCTTTCACTCATAGTACCATGTTAGAAGGAAAGCTAACTTTAGCTAGATTTCCATCATGGTGTCATATATTTGATGACAATGTAGCTGTATTAGATAGATAACTACTTTATGAAAGCTAACAAACATTAGGTTTTACTTACCGTGCAATGTTTTAAGGACGAAAATTAACTCCAACTAGATTTCCATCATGGTGCATTGTGATTGATGACAATGTGGTTGTGTTACATAGAAAATTACCTTATGAAATCTAACACACATTAGCTTTCACTCAACGTATCATGTTGTTAAAATGAAAGCTAACTCTAACTATATTTCTATCATGGTGTAATGAGGTAACACACATAAGTTTTCCCTTATAGTGCCATGTTGTTAGAAGGAAAACTAACTCCAGCTAGATTTCCATCATGGTGTAATGTATTTGATAACAATGTGGCTGTGTTAGATGAAAAACTACCTTATGAAAGCTAACATACATTAGCTTTAATCACCAAGCAATGTTTTAAGAACGAAAGCTAACTCTAGCTAGATTTCCATCTAGTGCATTGTGATTGAGGACAATATGGTTGTGCTAGATGGAAAACTACATTATGAAAGATAGCACACATTAGATTTCATTCACCATGCAATGATTTAAGGATGAAAGCTAACTTCAGCTAGATTTCCATCATGGTGCAATGTGATTGATGACGATGTGATTGTGTTAGATGAAAAACTACCTTATGAAAGCTAACACACATTAGATTTCACTCATTGTGCCATGTTTTTAAAAGGAAAGCTAACTCCAACTAGATTTGCATCATGGTGTATTGTATTTGATGACAATGTGGCTGTGTTAGATAGAAAATTACCTTACGAAAGCTAACACACATTAGCTATTACTTAATGTGCAACGTTTTAAGAATGAAAGCTAACACACATTAGCTTTTACTCACTGTGCAACGTTTTAAGAACAAAAGCTAACTATAGCTAGATTTACAACATAGTGCATTTTGATTGATGACAATGTGGTTATGCTAAATGGAAAACTACTTTATGAAAGCTAACACACATTAGATTTCACTCACCGTGCAATGATTTAAGGTCGAAAGCTAACTTCAGCTAGATTTCCATCACGGTGCAATGTGACAATGTGTTTGTGTTAGATAGAAAACTAATTCCAGATAGATTTTCATCATGGTGTATTGACCTAACACACATGAGCTTTCACTCATCGTGCCATTTTGTTTGGAGGAACGCTAACTCCAACTAGATTTCCATCATGGTGTAATGTATTTGATGACAATGTGGTTGTGTTAGATGGAAAACTATTTTATGATTGATGAAAACGTGGTTGTGTTAGATGGAAACTACATTATGAAAGCTAACACATTAGATTTCACTCATCGTACAATGATTTAAGGATTAAAGCTAACTTCAGCTAGATTTGAATTATTGCAACTATGTTACTTTTTTAAACATACACTTCATATGGTTTAACCTTAATTACAAACTACAATTCAAATGTGTTACAAAAATTGGGAGGAGTTACAATGGAAAATATAATTTTGACAAGAGGGGACGAAAATATAATTTTGACATGAGGGGACTATGTTGACCTCCTAATTAATGGTCAAGTTATTGGACTAGGAAGGGTTGAATCTACAGAGACTACAATTCATTATGGTGGAGAAATACTTAATGTAATTCAAATATGGTTTTGATAATTGATGTCATTGAACCACATTTGATTGTGGAAGATGTTGATGAAGGGGACTTGCATCCATGGAAGATCATAGATTTGAGGCATAACAAAGGTACATCAAAATCTTGAAGCACATGTTAAGTGTTTTTTAGAGTACATTGCTTGTTTTTTTGAACAAATACTAAGTTTGTTTAATTTGTTGTATATGTGCAAATGCCTCTTCTGCATTTTCTATTGGAGACAAGGTAGATCTTTCGCAATGTGGAGTGAAGGTGGGTGAAAGTTCCATATTTAATACAAAGATTGGTCATAAGGTGCATGGAAGGATGGTAAATAAATGATCCATAGTGGTTATCATTGAGAAGGTGTTAAAAATGATGCTCTCTTGCCACATCCAACAGTATTTGAGAATACACTAGGGGGTGCATTGGGATCTTATGAGATTTGGCTAGAATCAGATTTGGAAACTCATTGTCATGATCATCTAATAAATACTCCCCAAGATAGGCTTACATTCACATGTAAACAGGTTTCTCTTACACATGAATGCACGGGAACAAGCATGTGCATTGCCAAAGGGATCATAGTTAATGTTCGTGAGTATGACATGGTTGAGGGTGAAATGTTAGGTGAAAATGAATTACGTGTAAAATCAAAATCTGTTGCAGGAACAAACTTGGGTTTGTCGTTGACAGGTATGCTAACACATGGGCATAGCACAAGAGGTTTTGGTCATTTCTCCCTACCATCTGTACACATGGGATCACATTTTACCATCACATCTCTTGCAAAGTGCTTGAGGGACCTTGAAGACCCACACCTTGATATGTATGGTGATTTGCTTTATGAGAGTGGAAGTTCACGAAGCACAGTTTTAAATGCATTATTTCAAAAATCTATTTGCTCAAAATGTAGAGTGTACAAGGATGCTTTCCTATCTTTAAATGGAAGCTCAAAAAATCAAAATCTTGATTTTAAACCTCTTCCTCCACATTTATTGTTACAGTTGGACAATGCAGCTATTGATAATAAGAATCGTTATGTTTTCATGTTTCTATCACTATTAACTACACTTGGTGCCTTCATCACTATTGAGGTTGGGTTCTTGCTTGTGGGGCACACCCATGAAGACATAGATGGAACCTATAGAAGAATGTCTTCCAACTTGAAAAGTAAAGATATATATTCTTTACCTAAGATGATGGATACATATCGCACAATAGAAGAAAAATAGGTGTTTCCAACTAAACTTATTGACAAAGTGTATGGCTTCAAATTTTTTCTTAATGGGTACATCAAGGAGGGGAAAAATGCACTAGTTGGACATCTTAATGTCCAATACTTTCAATTTCTTGTACTCATTAATGTTCTAGTTATGAGGTATAAAGAATCCATCAAAGACATTGAGTGGTCAGAACTAGTTGAGTTGTGGAATATAGATGATGAAGGTCGACCTATATTGCCCACAGGGAAGCCATATTTCTTACGTCCCAAAGGAAATGATGTTTATTTAAAATAACTAAAGGAATGGCTAACATCATACATAAAAATGTGGAAAGAGACTATTGGCAATGAGAATTCACCAATTGTCAGAAAGGAATGGAATAAAAAACTAGAGTATTGGAAAAGTGTTATTGATGCATTAGATGGAATCTATAATGACCATACACCCAAGTTGGATAAAAGTGATTCTTCTTCTAATGATTTTTGGCCCAAGACGAGGCAAAATTTTAACGTTTTTGGTAATGCACTCCATGCAATATCAAGTATTATGGATGGGGATTGTGATAATGTGACAAATGAACTGATATATGTTGGACCCAAGTGCAACAAGCCAAAGCCAACATTCGATCCTAGAATTGATGTTGAGAAATGAAAGATGTTGCTTGTTAGATCAGGAAATGAAGATGAAGGAGAGATGATATGGATGGCAAAAGCTACCTCAGATATCTTCCAGGATGATGACAATGAGACCCTTCATGTAAAGATTGATTGGTGGCAGCCTAGCTCAGAGAAATACAAGGGAAATTTTTTAGAACAATAATGGGTACCAAATCATGATGACACAGAACTTGGATCTATTCCAATTAATACCATAGTTTGGGCATGGATTCCAAACAAAGAAGATTACAGGAAGACCAAGATAAATAAATTTGGTGTACAAGTTGTACTCGATCTGCTTGAGCGAATATAAGTATATTAGGTGGAGATGATTCATGAATGTAATTTTGTTTTTTTAATGACTTTTAGTATACATGAAGAAACTTTTTCAATGTTTGTAGTATAATAAATACTCTTCAAGCTACTTTTTGAGGAATTTTAAATTATTTACTACATATGTGAAAATTTCACTTCAAGTTCATTGTTAATTCATGTGATGATACTTTATGCGAATTAGATAACACCATTCAAATTTTAACTTTTCAATTTGTCTTTTATATCAACACAACATCTCACTATATCAATTGTGCATAATTATATTTATTAATGCATGTACAAAACCCTTACCTTATTTATTATTATCTTTTGCTCACTCTCTTCAATACCACTTTGAACTTTTCATTTTGTTCCCTTGATGATTGGTGGAGTGTCCACTCGAAACGTAGGGATGTTTCAACACACAATTTAATTCCATAAACTCTCTTTGTCATTATGATTAATTGTGGAAATCTTCATCCTCAAGCTGTACTTGATCTGCTTGAGAAAATATAAGGATATTAGGTGGAGATGATTCCTGAATGTAATTTTGCTTTTTGAATGACTAATTAATATACATGAAGAAAAAGTTGTCAATGTTTGTAGTATATCAAATATTCCCTTCAAGCTACCTTTTGAGGAATTTTATATTATTTGCTACATATATGAAAATTTTGGTTCAAATTCAATGTTAATTCATGTGATGATACTTTATGTGAATGCACGTTAAAACATCTTATAGACTTGCTTTGTGACTAAATGTAAGGCACTTGCAATAAGGTTTGAAGTTAGTTTTCCCCATTATTCGTTGTTATAGTTGATATAAATTTAATTGTACTACTATGTTGCATTCAAATTCATAATTATATTTTCTCGTCTAGACTTTAAACTGGTGCCAACTTTGTACTAGTATATTAACTTATACTCAATAAATACAGTACTAACATTTTGAGTGTGCAGGTTTTATCAGTTTGTCATCATTGTGATTAATTTTCTGGATTAAATTGTGTGAACGTTTTTTAGACCAACGTTTTGAGTGAACACTCCACTCATGCTTGTTACGAGATCCATGAAAAACTCATTGTGGACTGAAAATATTTCACATAACTTAATCCAAAAAATCAATCATTAAGTAGTAACATCATGTTAGCTTTAATTCATGCTAGACATTATCGTCAAATACATTGCATCATAAAGACAATTTAATCCATGTGACATTTAATGCGGATCGTAATGCACTGCATGTAATATAAGTATTATGGATGGAGATTTTGATAATGTGACAGATGAACTAGTATATGTTGGACCCACGTGCAACAAGCTAAGGCCAAGATTCAATCCTATGATTGAAGTTGAGAAAGGAAAGATGTTGCTAGTTAGATCATGAACTGAGGATGAAGGAGATATGATTTGGATGGCAAAATCCACCTCATATATCTTCCAGAATGATGAAAGTGAGACTCTTCATGTAAATGTTGATTGATGGAAGCCTAATTCAGTGAAATACAAGGGAAAACTTTAGAACAATATTGGGTACCAAACCTTGATGACACATGACTTCGATCTATTCTAGTTAATACCATAGTTTGGGCGTGGATGGAAAATAAATAAGATTGCAGGAAGACTATGATAAATAAATGTCGTGTACAAGTTGTAATTGATTTGTTTGACTGAATATAAGGAGATTAGGTGGAGATGATTCATGAATTTAATTTTCTCTTTGAACAAGTTATTAATATACTAGAAGAAACACTTTTCAGTGTTCGTTGTATATCAAATATTCTCTTCAAACCTTTTTTTGAGGAATTTTATATTATTTACTAATATGAAAATTTTGGTTCGACTTCTATGTTAATTCATGTGATGGTACTTTATGTGAATTAGATAACACCATTCAAGTTTTAACTTTTCAATTTGTTTTTTACAAAAACTCAACATGTCACTATATCAAATGTGCATAATCATATTCAATAATCAATCTTAAAACATCTTCTAGACTTCCTCTGTGAATAAATGTAAGGCACTTGCAATAAGGTTTGAAGTGACTTTTCCCTATTATTTGTTATTGTAATTGATATAAATTTAATTGTTATACTATGTTGCATTCTAATTAATATTATATTTTCTTTTGTAGACTTTAAAGTGGTGCGAACTTTGTACTAATGCAATATCTTATACTCAACAAAGACAAAGTAGTAACATTTTCAGAGTGTAGGCTTTCATAGTTTGTCATCATTGTGAATGATTTTTTGGATTAAGTTGTTAGTGAGTTTTTCAAACCAACATTCCAAGTGGGAACTCCATGAATGATCGTCGGGGGAACAATGTAAAATTCATTATGGTTTGAAAATCTTTCACATAGCTTAATCTCAAAAATCAATATCCAAGTATTAACATTTAATGTTAATACTACATAAGTTAATAATAGTCACAACACAATATTAATATGTTGTTAAATAACTTTATATTATGTAAGAAATTTCTTACACAAATTATTAATAATTTACTAGTCAAATATTGATGACTTTTGTTTTAATACGTAAATATAAATATTAATGATAATCGAAGTATATCATTAAATACATTTATAGGTAAAATTTCTCACATAAATATGTTATTCTTAAAATCAACATTCATCAACTTAGTTTTTAATACACCACCACCACCAACAATAATAATAATAAATTATGTCTCTAATTCATAATTTATTTTAGTCATTACTAAGATAAAACCCATTTTACTCTAAGTCAAAATATTTTCTCTTGTCCACTATCAAGTGCTTCCAACTTCCAAAAATAAAACATCTTACTCAAAAAAAAAAATAGACTTAGTGTGGTAACTCAACCTAGACACGTTAGTTAACATAATTTCAATTAAATGAAATTCCAAGATAATAATAGCAACACACATTGATTATTAATATCATTAAATAACTTTAATAATAAAATGTAAAAAATCTTCTACAATCTATTTTTCGTGATATAATCATTGATCTTAACTTATATTAGAAAATATAAATAATAGTAGTATAAATAAATTATATTTCTATTCTAACGTATAATTGATTTTGATCATTAAAATAATAAACTTAGCATAGTAACACTTAATATATAATAGTTTTTCTTGTCACTTGTAAAATGTTGTCAACCTTCTAATATATTACAACATGGTACTCAACACATACAATATTAATGTCATTACGTAAACTTAATCAACTTACCATTTAATTCAAACTATAGATAAGATTAATAGAAATTATGTAAGGAATCAAAGTCTAAGACTGTCATCATTTTGATCTGTCACGGAGGATTAGAAATGTGTAATCTAGGTGTTAACATAGTCCCTCTCCCCTCATGTTGTAAAGGGTGCTAGCTCAATGGAAGAGCACCTGCATTACAAGTAGGACGATGGGGGTTCAATTCCTCCATGCCCTAACATAAATTAATAGATGATATACAATATTAATGATAGTATAAATATTGTAAGATATCTATATTTTCAATATAAATATGCTTTTTTCAATTAAACACATTGTTCAAATATTTCATAAATAAATAATGAACACTTGCAATAATTAGTTCAATTGGTTTCCCCCTTTCCTCTTGTATATGAAAAAAAACAAATTGTACCGCACTAATGCTATTCTAGTTCATAATTGATTTTGATTGTTAAAATAATTAATATTAATAAATAAGGGACGCTTTACTAACATCAATATCATTAAATAAATTTATAGGTAAGAAATTTCTCACGTTAATCTATTATTCATAAAGTAAACATTCATCAACTTAGTTTTTAATACACTACCACTACCAACAACAACTATAATAAATTATGTTTCTATTTTAATTCATAATTTATTTTAATCATTACAGGGGTAAAACTTATACTTTAAAGTCATAAAATATTTTCTTGTTTTGATTATGAGTGGTGGCAACTTCAAAAAATAAAACAACATACTCAACAAAGACAAAAATAATTACTATGAAAATGTTTTTTAATTATTGTAATAACAAATGCAATGTTGGTATTATGCCATAAAATAATTTAATCAACTTAACATTTAATACAAACTATAAATAATATTAATAGAAATTATGTAAGGATTCAAAGGCTATGACTTTCCTCATTTTGAAAGAACTCAATCTAGCGGAAGTTTTAAATTCTAGAACTAACCCATCTTGTTCTAATTGAGATGTAATATTTTCTTTTGAATGGTTGAATACTAAAGTTTTACTTGAAATAAGTAAAAAATATTAATTGAGAAAATAGCTCATTGGATTAATTCTTCCAAATTTAATGGAATAGTTCTTTGAGTTGATTTTTCTAGATTTAATAGAATATGTATTTAGAGATTTACAAAAAAACTCAATGTGTATGAAGTCCTTGTAATAGAATATTTCCAAATTCAATGAAATATGTGTTCTTGGCTTGGGTGATTTTGAGTCATATTTGAAGAGGAAGAAAATTTTCCTTATCCCTAAAAATAAAGGAAAAAGAATGAAACAAACTGGAGGCTTTGAAATTGATTTGAATGTCCATGCATCTGAATATGATCTATTCCAGTTCAATATCTCAACAAGAAGGGTCATCCTTGTTCCAACAATGAATCTTTAAGGTTCTCAGTTCAGTTTCATATAGTGAGAAGATGTATGTGCTTGGATTAGTATATATAGACATATCCATTTTCTTACATGTTGTGTGTGGATTATTGCAGAGGGGAAATAGTCTACCACGGGGTATTTAGCACAAAGACATAGGCAGATGCAGCACTAGTCCGATCTACCTAAATTCCAAGTACTTTGTATGATATTCCTAGCTGATTTATAAAGGTTTTCATGTGCGTAGTGATTTACATGCGAATATTGGTTCTGGAGAGATTTTATGAAATACACAGGTGAATCACCTAGGGTTCTTCCTTCAATGGAACACGATTGGTTAATGAAGAACAAACCGATCAGTGATCTACGAGGTTTGGCACTCTTTCACATCCCATTTGTTTTTCTTTCTTTCCACGTCACTTTAGTTTTTCATATAGACATATACATTTTCTTATGTGTGGAGTGCGTATGCTTGCATAGGGGCAATAGTCAACCACGGTGTCTTCAACACAAAGACAAAGGTGATTACAGCACATGTCTGGTCTACCTACAATTCTAGGTACTTTGTACGAGACTCCTAGTTGATTTATAGATCATTTCACATGCGTACTGCTTTACGTGCAAATATTGGTTCTAACGAGCTATTATGACATACACAGGTGCTTCACCCAGGGGTATTCCTTTGGTGGAACATGAGTGATTGACCAAGAACACACTGATCGGTGATCTACGAGGTTTGCATTCTTTCACAACCTAGTTGTTGTTCTTTCTTTCAGCCTCACTTTAGTAGTGCATATAGACATATACATTTTCTTACGTGTGGAGTGTGTATGCTTACAGAGGGCTAGCAGTCAACCACGATGTCTTCAGCACAAAGACAAAGGCACTTGAAACACTAGTCCGATCAACCTACAATTCTAGGTACTTTGTATGAGACTCCTAGTTGATTTATATATGTTTTCACATGTGTAGTTCTTTACATGTGAATATTGGTTATGGCGATCTATTATGACATACACATGTGCTTCACCCGAGGGTCTTCCTTCGGTGGAACATGACTGGTTGACTAAGAACACACCTATTGGTGATCTACGAGGTTTGGCACTCTTTCACATCCCAATTGTTGTTATTTATTTCCACATCATTTTAGTAGTGCATATAGACATATACATTTTCTTACGTGTGGAGTAAGTATGCTTGTAGAGGGGCATCGGTTAACCACAGTGTCTTCAACACAAAGAAGAAGGCATCTACAACACCAGTTCGGTCTAGCCACAATTCCATGTACTTTGTACGGGACTCCTTGTTGATGTATACATGTTTTAATGTGCGTAGTGATTTACGTGCGAATATTGGTTGTGACGAGATATTATGACATACACAGGTGCTTCACCCAGGGGTCTTCCTTCGGTGGAACAAGACTGGTTGAACGAGAACACACCGATCGATGATCTACAAGGTTTGACACTCTTTCACATCCTAGTTGTTGTTCTCTCTTTCCACATCACTTTAGTAGTGCATATAGACATATACATTTTCTTATATGTGGAGTGCATATGCTTGCATATAGGAAGCAGTCAACCACAGTGTATTCAACACAAAGAGGAAGGTGCCTGTAGCACTAGTCCAGTCTGCCTACAATTACAAGTACTCTGTATGAGACTCCTAGTTGATTTATATATGTTTTCACATGCATAGTGCTTTATGTGCGAATATTGGTTCTGATGAGCTATTATGACATACAAAGGTGCTTCACTTGGGGGTCTTCCTTCGGTGGAACCTGACTGGTTGACCAAGAGCAAACCAATCGATGATCTATGAGGTTTGGTATTCTTTCACAACCTAGTTGTTGTTCTTTCTTTTGGCCTTACTTTAGTAGCTCATCTAGAAAAATACATTTTCTTACGTGTGGAGTGTGTATTCTTGCAGAGGGGAAGATGTAAACAATGGTGTCTTCAACACAAATAACAAGGCACCTACAGCGCCATTCTGGTCTACCTACCATTCCAGGTACTTTGTACATGACTCCTAGTTGATGTATACATGTTTTAATGTGTGTAGTTATTTACGTGCGAATATTGGTTCTGATGAGCTATTATGACACACACAAGTGCTTCACCGGAGGGTATTCCTTCGGTGGAACACAAATAGTTGACCAGGAACACATTGATAGATGATCTATGAGCTTTGGAACTCTTTCATATCCCATTCATTGTTCTTTCTTTCCACATCACTTTAGTAGTGCATCTAGACATATACATTTTCTTACGTGTGGAGTGTGTATGATACAGACATAAACCTTATTGTGATGTTCATTCTTGAAATCCCATATTCTCAATCCTCTCTAATGATTTTTTATGACATACTCATGTGCTTCATCTAGGGGTCTTGCTTTTGTGGAACATGATTGGTTGATTGAGAACACACCGATCAATGAGCTACAAGGTGAGGCACATGTTCTATTTAGGCTATTTAACAACTCCATTTATATTAATGTATTGGATGTTGTTAACATATCGATGATGTGATGTATATCTATATATCAGGTGATTTTAGTAGAAGAGGAGAAGCGCCATCTTCAACAGCACAAAATCCCCTCTGGGAAGGCTTTAAATCTAGAGCATTTATTGCTTTCCACTTGCTATAATTTTGGAAAATTTTTGATAAGTTGTTTCCTATGTAATTGTAACTCCATCCATATGTATATATGAAGTGTACCTTGTGGCATAAACATTGTGTACTTTCAAATATCAAGTGTATGTATGAAGTGTACTTTTGACTTGTTTTGTTCCTAATATTTAGTGGTCTTTTTGTTTTAACAATGATACTAATGGAGTTTCTTTTATGAAATATTATCGTATGTAGAACAGATTTTCAATATTGATTCTAAAACCAACGATCTTGAAAAATGGATAAAGTGAGGAGAGACTGATACTACAATAACTGATTTTACATATAAAATAAAATAATTTAATTAATTTCCAATTAAGGACCACTAAAGTAAGTCAAAAGAATTGTTGGGTACAAAATGACGTCAATACGAAATCAGAGCACTAAAATGGCTCCTATGAAAAGCAAGATACAATAAGTAAGTATAATATCCATGATATGATATCAGATCAAAATACTAACTCTGCTGAAAAATAAATAAATTGAGCAATTAAAACTTTACAATAAAACCGATCACTTCTTTGTGTAGGGAAAAATATAGGTGGCACTAGAAAATATGGGAATGGTAGTGGGATAATGAAAGAGAAAAACAAAAAAAATTGGATAGAGAGAGTTATTTACCTAAGCACTTGGATGTTGTGTCCTTTTAGGTTTTGAAATCATCTTCGCCGAAGTCTACTTCCACGCTTCTCGGTGTCCCAACTATGACAACTAGGAATGAACCATCACTTCCAATCAACCAGTGGATAAGGAAAATGATATGGATTTGGAATGACTATATTTTATAGTTTAAAAATCTATATGCACTTCTATAATATATCAGAGGCAAGAAAAAGTGCTTCTACAGGTTGTAAAGATGAAACTAGCTCATAGGGCAGCTCACTAGCTTCATCTTCAGGATTTCCCAAAAACATCAAGGAGGATATGAATCCTATGTTTCATACATTGGAGGCTTATATGTACATGTTAATAAAACTAGAAAACAATAATGGTAAATTTGGTGGCACAAAGGTCGAATTATGCAATTTATGGTGAAACTAGTCAATTCTAGGTGCAAATCTAGACTAGGTTATGTAAAAAGAAAGTAAACTTAGTCATACAAATATACACTGATATAAAAATTACATAGAATGATTATAACATCCATTTATATCCATGTATGTTGAATTAACTCTCATAAATAAACTATATAGTTCTCTTTAAGAAGATGCATCAATACAATGCATTTTAGAAGCATAAATCAAAGGAATACTTGGAGATTTGAATCCTCAAGTACTGGAAATTTATGGATATGATAAAGACACCTGATACATTGAAATTAATGGCTGGAATCTGCTATCATATCTCAAATAAAACTCTACGTGGCTGATCCTTAGTTTCTGTGTGACCTGCAAAGAAGATGGGGATAAGAGAGGGGCATAGGAATATGGGACTTAAGGCGCATCACCCAAGAGAAATGAGTCTCATCACTCAGCATTGAAGAAAATATTCACATAGAATCAAAACAATAATAAACAAAAACTGAATAATGGACTTGGAAATATCCTTAAGTAGACCGTGCGTGACTTGTTGAACAAGTCCATCACCTATTGAGCAAGTTTCTACTTGCTAAACCCTAAACCTACTCACGAATTCACCCTCCATGATAAAAATAGAATTTATGAGCCATGTATGATGTTTCCCTGTCATTAAATCTTCATCAAAATAGAGATTATGCACTCCTTTGGCCCAGAGTTGTATGCTTTTACCCTGATTGTTTTTTCTTGCACTGCTCATCAGAATAGAAATTGGACCTTCCTTGATTAATTATCAAGTTTGTGCATAAGGTAATGTTTCCTTTCTTTTCATCGTTGCAACAAATTGGAAACTTATTCGGATAGTTTTTATCTTTTCTATTACATATTTATTTTTCCTTATTTTGCACTATTGCCATTTTTCCATCCTAAACAAGTTGCCTAATGTGCCCTCCTACCTTGATAAATAATTTCCACCATTAATTAATTTTTGTAATAATGAACTAATTACAAATAACATGAATTTAGAAATCACATGCCTCCATAGTTTCAATTAATAAAAAATCCTAGGAATAATTAATTAATTCAATGTTTAACCCCTGACCACTTGACAAGGTCAACACTTTCAAGGTCCCTTCAAGGGAGGGACATGTCAGTCCTCCCCTCCCAAGTCTTCTTGTCCTCAAGAAAAAGCACTCTAGAGTGATGCAAAATTTTTCCACCATGTTTATCATGCACCACTATGATTATAGTCATTTCTCCAATGACCACTTCTTCAAACAAAATTGTCAACCCAATTAAGGTAACTAAGTAGAATGAATGTATCCCATTTCCTCCTCTGCAAGGATCCAAATTTTGCTTCCCCTTTTGGAAATATTTCATTCCAAATAATGGCAGGTTCCCATGGTATTAATCTGCCCCCTACCAAACATTAGTGACAACAATTTTTTTTAATCATTGTAGAAGATGAGATTGAGGATGTGAAAATCATACCACCACACTGACAATTGATCACTCCCCATTCCAAACTAATACTAGTGATACCACTGTACTGAAAATTGAAAAATCCCAATCCAAAGTTGAGTATCTCTGAGACATCCCCACCCAACATGAAATTCCTTATGTGCCTGATGCACACCAACACTGAAGCTCGCAATTTTTTTGTTGCAATGACATATGTGTGAGTCCCATGTACAACCCCAATGAAGATAGGCATTATCCAACAAGCAAGGATTCCCAAACTGCTCACAATAAAATGATGCATTGCAATTATCTACGAGAATGCAAGCAAGAAATACAAATATGTGTCTCCTCATCCAACAAGGGAATGTAATGACACTCCAACCAAAATTTATGTGTGAACACATCCAATGGCTCAACTCTCTGCCACTTGTCAAACTATGCAATCATCCATCTAAATGTGTGTATTTCCTCCACAAAGCCCACCTTGTGCAAGATATATTTCTCAATAACTTCTCTTGGTATTTTTCTTGCTTAGCTTTCTTCCACTGATCATGAGCATAAATTTTTCAGCAAGAAGACTCCATGTGTGACATGTAATCTTCCACCTAATCCATATGTGGATGAATGGAATCAAGTGGCAGAAATATGTTCCTATACTTCTCCATCCACAAGTCCTTCTCACTTAGATAAATATTATGATCTCCCAAACATGAAACTAGTGTCATGCCCCTAATTAAATAATTTCCAAATAATACTATTTGCAAATAATGTTTCACCAACCTACTAATTCCCTTGGTTTAGATGGAGACATAAATTTTGTAATAAGGGGATATGGGAACCAAAATAAATTTATTTTACTATATTCACATTTAATGGGTCACATAAATGATAAATTCAAAGAAAATAAGGTGGCATGGATTCATGAAGACACTTGGAAGCTTGTGAAGCCTTTGGGTGACTAGATTCTCCACACACTTGGCATGATATTAATACAAATTCTAACACATGGGTAATGTAAAATTATTGGATGGTAATGTGGTGTAAAATATCATAAATGAGCCAAGGAAGTACAATTGGTAAAGTAGGGTAGCTCCCATGGAAGAGGAAGAGACTAGAAGACAAGGTGTGCCACTTGGAAGTAGATTCTATGCATTCTATGGCAACAAATGATGGAAGATTCTATGACAAGTATGACAAATTTAGACCTGATTGCCAACATATGATAAATATGATATGTGAGGGCTAAAAATATCCACCAATAGGTCTAATTTGGGAGTTATAGGAATCCATTTGAATTGGGGAAATAATTGGAGCATCAAGAGGAAGACAAGTGTCATGAGAGTTACTAAACCACTAAGATGAGTTGGAGGAAGCTCATGGAGGGAAAGTCGACATTATGAGGCCTCATGAATTTAATAAAAGGATTTCATGAGGAAGGCAAATATATTTTTATCATTTTTTAATTGGCCTTTGGCATTTTGGAGGGACTTTTCTTTTCCATTGCACGGTGAGTGGTCACTCTCCCTGCTTGTGAACCAATTTAGAGGGAGTTGGATTCCTTTCCAAGTTGGTTGATGGAGAGGCCATTCATGACACTTATGGGAGATTAATTAAGGAGTTTTATTTTCAGGTTAAAGATCCATATAATATAATTCTCATATATCTCCCCATTCTCTCATTCCTTCTTCTCCATTCCCCCACACTCTCATTTGATGGAGCACTTGTTGGAGTGATTCTTGAGCCTTGATGAGGATGGTTGATGCCCAAGATTTTATTTATGACATATGGATCTTTAATATCATCTTCATATTCTCTATAAATTCCTCATGCTCTTGAATAACTAGTTTTCATGGATTTGGCTTCAATATTGAAGTAGCTTTATATCAGATTTGTATGAGGGAATTTATATGATTTTTATGATGATTGGGAAGAAATATATGATGTATGTCTCTGTAATATTTTTCCAAATTCTCTTTAAGTCTAAATATCATAAATACTAGTCTTCATGGATTTTGGCTTCAATCTTGAAGTAGTTTTATACCAGTTTTGTATGAGAGACATTCTATGAGTTTGATGATTTTGTGGAATACATATGTGATGCATTAATATTTAATTTAATTTCCATATCCTCTATGTTTCTAAATCCAAGAAACTCATGTGTGAAAACCTTGCATTCCTATGCCATTGAATAACTAGTTTCCATGACTTTGGCTTCAACCTTGGAGGAGTATTGTATCGGATTTGTGGGAGGGTTTTCCTTTGAGATGTTGTTTTTTTGCGGAATAATTTTTTATTACATATGTTACTTCCATGTTTCATATTAATATAATAACCATATATTGTACCTTTCCTATGTCAAATTCTAGCTAGTAATGCAAATTTCCCTTAGGCAATTTCTATGAAAGTTACCCTACAAATGTTGAAGACCATAATCCATTTGGAGAACTTAATAAATATGATTAAGGATAGTAATTGATATATGATACTCATTCCCGTGGTATTTTCTGAAATTTGGGAGTGTTTTACTTGATTTGGAGGGCTAGTTTGGCTATCACCCTTGGGGGGATTTGAACACAATTTCCTAGTAATTTTGCTATTTTTGTCTTTATCCCCAAACAAGTTTGCAGAGGTATAAATTATGATAAAAAGTATCCATAAACCAACTTGGTATGTTTTAAGCCTCACCATACCCTATTATTTCAAATTTGGGACCATTTGGTGAAATTTGGAACCTTCTAGAATCATGACTAGTTAAGCTCGAATTTTTCCCAATTTGTGCATTTCTCCAAATTACCCAAAAGGGAAATTAAAGTGGTATCAAAGAATGGTATTGGTACCTATTGAAGGTATGGATTATAATAGGGATACTTAGGACCTTAAAAAATTCATTAAGGAATCTCTTGAAGGTATGACCAAGTAGCTTATGTAAGGGTTCGAAGTGATGGCTACTCAACTTAGGGGTAAGCTGGCAGTCAGGGGTAGTAGTAGTTCCCATCATGGAAAGAAAAATAAGACAATTAATTTTGAAGGATTTTATGATTAGGTGAATTAATTTAGGAAAAATTATACAAATTTTAATTCATTAAGGTTTTAATGTCCCTCTTTTAAATTTTTAATAAAATGCCCAATTTTCCAATTTTTCACAATTTTTGCTCTTGACTAGTATTAGTGTCTTGGTCTCCAAATTGGCCCAATTTCTCCCAAATATTCAGATAAGGTGTATGAATGATATAATAAATTAATTTTTATGTTCAGGGATGTATTATTTCCCTCCAGTCACTTCTACAATCTTGTACTAAATTCTGAACAAGATAGATGATTTTATTAGCAATTTTGGGGTTCAAATCCCCCCCGGGTAATTGCCGGAATGGACTCCCAAATGTAAAAAAAAACACTAGAATTATAAAAATGATTCAGTGGATTTGTATAGGACATCAACAGGGACTCATATTCTGAACCAATCGAACTCCCATTGTTATTATCACTTCCTTCAATCAGACATATAAAAACTAGTTTTGAACCCTTGGGGAAATGAGATACAATTTAATCCAATGGTTATGGAATTTGACCCAATGGCCACAAAATATAAGTTAATTAATATGAAACCTAAAATATTCTTCAGTGACAGTCCATTAATTCATTAATAATAAATAGTTTACACATCGATTCAAATCTAACAATATTATAAGAGATTGCAACAAAGAAGTGGGAAATGGCATTGTTTCTTTAATACTAATCAATAATACATAAAATATCTTGTCCTTTCGACCTGATAAATTTTGGAAAATATATATAATATTATTTAAATCATAATACAAAATTATTGAGCTTGAGGATCTCCCTCGAAAATATAAATGGCTCACCAAGTGTGCCTCACTCCACCGGGCTGAAATATGGTGAAAGAATGTGAGATGGGAGGGGGACTGAGCTGAATCCCGAAGTGTCAATGAGATTCTGTAGCTAAAAATATATATTATAAATCCATTGAATCTCCTTGAAATACCTTATTTTCCTCTCCAATCACCAATTAATATGGAAATATTTCACCCTCGAAATTGGCTCAAGCATGAACTAGTCACTCACTAGCTCTCTCTCTTCACAACAACAGATTTCACAAGTGATCAAAAATATCCTTCTCATGTCTTATCCCTATATTTTATAAACATTAATGGTATTTACAGCTTCCAAATACATCCATAAACCAAATCCAAGTCGAATTGGTGTGGATGCTTATGCTATGCCATGTGGCCTCTCTCTTCACCTTCTATATTCTCCCAAATTGAGTAGCAACCCATTGGGATTCTCCAAATCACATGAGAGATCTATTGGATGCTCTATTTTGACCTAATATGTCATATATGTCATATTTAAGCCTTTAGATATGAATTTTGTTATAACTATCATAGAATCTCCATCATTGGTGTCATAGATGTCATAAGTGTAAGGGGAATCTAGCCAAGTGTCCATGAAACTCCCCATTTGGATCTTCCTTGCTCATGTAAGTTAAAATTAATCCAAAATTAGACCAATTAAGTATATGGAAAAGTATATTGACCTTATATTCCATCCAAAACATTATTCTTTCCATATATTTGAGATCGCAAGAGGTGGATGCCATTTAACATAGGAATTCTAGCTTGAGTGGGCCCCATAGTCTCCATATGTCTCCATTTTTCCTAGACATTTAATTATTCACTTGAATTGATTTAATTGACCTTATTAAATAAATATTTTATTCCTTCTAATGTCTAAACATCATTTATTATCTCCCTTATTAACTTCCCAATGTTTCCACCCAACCTAGGGAACTAGTAGGATTGATGGAATTTTCCCAATCTTGTTTGTACTCAAGAAATTTCAAATTTGGATGCTGCAAAAAATTCTCCTCTTCCCATGTGGCATCTTCACTCAGTAGATCCTTCCATTGCACCAAGTATTCTTTGATTGTCCTGCTCCTCAGTCTTCTCTCCCTTGTCTTCAAAACCTTTTCTAGAATAAGTGTGAGTTGTCCTTGATCATCCAAATGAGGGAGTTTAATTTGAAATGAAAATTTGCTAACCAATATCTTACTTGAGACAAGAAACATGAAATACATTATGAATTTTACTCCCTTCCGGAAGTTCCAACTCATATGCTACTTTTCCAATTTTTCGGATCACCTTGTAGGGCCCACAGTATCTTGGACTTAACTTTAATGCTCCATTATTTTTGAGAGATTATTGATTGTATGGATGCAACCTAAAATACACTAAATAATCAACCTGGAAAGTTCTTTCCTCTCTGTGTTTATTTGCATATTGTTTTTGCTGATTTTGGCCAACCTACAAATTGTCTTTTAAAAGCTTTAAAATTTCTTTTACCTTTCTTCCACCCAATATTTAGATTTTGGAGCTCTAATATCACCAAATAACATATCAGAAAATGTAAGTGCATCATTGTTAGTATTATTAATCCTCCCTTGTCCAAATTTGGTCATATGTCTAAATCGGGAGTCAATCCAGTCTATTTATAGTCATTAGCACCATTGGTTAAACTTGACCTAATTGGGGCACATGTTTCAGTTACCAAAGTGTGGGGAACACTAATTGAGTCTCAATGCCACTTATTGCACCTAATTGCATAAGTTTAGGAGTCTCCTAGATCAATCCCTACAATTTAGGAAGCAACTGGGAGTGCCAAAACCAACCAAGGTCAGTTCACTTCAGTTAATGACTAGCCAAGCCAAGTTAGGAGTCAGTTACTTTCAGTTCTAGCTCTCTACATTCAGTTAAATAATGGTTTAATTAATTGCACACATGTGGGGTGAATTTCTCACCTACCACAGTCAGTTAACCGTTATTTAATACTAAATGTAACACTTGGTTATGTTATAGAACTCCGGTTATGATTAAGACAAGGACAGTTAACTGCTGGGTCCTCCAATAGTGATTTAGACAATGTCTTGGTTACCTACAGTCAAGTAGAGTCATCAATTCGAACTTCCTCATGTGGATTCAAATTGCTTGTGGATATTAAAGCCATTTTACATTATTGTAATTATCATCTGGATTACTTTTTTGATTAATGAAAGCATTCACAGCTGCAATCCTTTTGCACTGTTTCATTCTTCAATGGCTGAGTAAATTATGAGATCTTCTTTGTGATTTGTGTGTTTGTCTACAGATCTATATGCTCAAATTTAACATGGTATCAGAGCCTCAACAGACAAGGAACTTCTCCTCCTCGGATCTCCTACTGGATCATTGTTTTTGTTTTGCAGGTACAACTTCGAAATGAATTCATCAGTTCCTCTTCTCACCCAATCCTCAGACTATTTTGAATGGGAGGTGAAGATGATTATATGTCTGAGAAGACAAAAAATATTTTCGGTGTCTAATGGATTCAGTATAAATTCTTTTGAGAGTGAAAATGACTGGCTAAATGCAAAGGATGCAGCTTTTGAAATAATGGAACTGGCTCTTTCTCCTAGCATGCGCTACCTCAGTAGATCTATTACAGATCCACAGGAACTCTGGACAAGATGGGAAAGAAATTTTGGAAGCACATGGAGCACATCAAGCACCATAAGCATCCTTGATCCAAAAATCTCGGCCTCCACTCTCTCTGATGAAGTTGTTCAAGATGAAGAAGAAGCAGAAGCTTCTACACAGTCAATTCGAATTGAAGGCAGTCTCCATGCAGTGACTCCTTCTCCTGATGCTCCGAAAGTTCATGAGATCTCTGATATCTCATCTTCTCATATTGCTGAAACAGAAGAAGACATTCGAATCTCTGATATTGAAGAAAATTTCTTCTGCACTTCCATGCAAACATTCACCGGTGATTTTCCTTTAAATTCTGTGCAAAATTTACCAGTAATTGTTTCCGAAAGTGAAGAGAAATTTTATTTTTATTCCTCTAATGTTGCTGCTGGTGTGCAAATATGTGATAACTTGGATATTTTGGAAGAAATATCAGACTACCAGAGTGATCCATTCGCTCCCCATGATCTATTTTTTCCAGCAAATTCCTGCAGGGTTGCATGCACCAAAATTCAGAATTTTGAAGAAGAAGAAAGCCGTGCATCCACCGTCTCAGTTAACCATTTATTTGAATCTGATATTAACCTTATTGGATATGATATGATATTATTTAGATTTGATCTGATATTTCTTGGTTTAATATATCAAATTCATAATCTTTCAATACCGCTTGTAGCTGTTCTCATCAACGGTGTGAAGAAACAAGTACCGCAAGTCTCCTACAAAATTGTTGCTGGGGATTTGATTCCATTTCACAGTTTTGGATCTGTTTTGAACCTTTTTAGATCTGATTTACTTTCTGATATGATATTATTTGGTTCGTATTTTAAAATTCAAAATCATTCAGTCATGCTTGTAGCTGCTCTCACCAATTCCGGTGTGAAAAATCAAGTACCGCACTTTCTCTTCAAAACTGCTGATGGGGATTTGGTGTTAGTTTCCTCATATGAGGTTGATGATATTTTATTATGTGATTCATTATCTATTTCAGAATCTATATCAGACTATGGAGCTACAGAATTCTCTCTCAACAGTCCCAGTGCTTCTCTACCATTGATCACATGCTCATCTTCTCACAGAACTAGTAAAGAGGAAGATTTTATGCATCCGCCTGGACACCTGCTCCTAAAACTTGGGGCTGTTCTTACCACTCATGGTTTTCTGTTCATGGCTTCAACATATCAGTTTCTTGAGTGTTCTTCACATTCTCTGAATTCTCAAGAACCTTTCCTCACTTTTCAGTTGACTTCAGTTGCTCTACATGGGTCCAGTCTTCAGCCGGCAGCTGTCTATATTTCTGATTTAGTTGAGCATATCATTCTTCTTCCAAAGAGGAATATTCCTACAGACATATGATGGAGAGGTTCACATGCCAGGCCCTAGGATACCTGTGCATAGAAGAACCAGATTGATCCTGATTCTACCTGCTTAATTAGAAGGGGGGGGTTTTTCCCATGTGGTTTTTCCCCAAGCACCTTATTTTTAAGCAGTTACTTTACTTTACTTGATGTAATGGGTGACCTATGGTCTTAGTTAATAGGGCCCACAGTTTTTCCAAGTTATCAGTCAGGGGGGGTGTTAGGATTATTAATCCTCCCTTGTCCAAATTTGGTCATATGTCTAAATCGGGAGTCAATCCAGTCTATTTATAGTCATTAGCACTATTGGTTAAACTTGACCTAATTGGGGCACATGTTTCAGTTACCAAAGTGTGGGGAACACTAATTGAGGCTCACTGCCACTTATTGCACCTAATTTCATAAGTTTAGGAGTCTCCTAGATCAATCCCTATAATTTAGGAAGCAATTGGGAATGCCGAAACCAACCAAGGTCAGTTCACTTCAGTTAATGACTAGTCAAGCCAAGTTAGGAGTCAGTTACTTTTAGTTCTAGCTCTCTACATTCAGTTAAATAATGGTTTAATTAATTGCACACATGTGGGGTGAATTTCTCACCTACCACATTCAGTTAACCATTATTTAATACTAAATGTAACACTTGGTTATGTTTTAGAACTCCGGTTATGATTTAGACAAGGACAGTTAACTACTGGGTCCTCCAATAGTGATTTAGACAATGTCTTGGTTACCTACAGTCAAGTAGAGTCATCAATTCGAACTTCCTCATGTGGATTCAAATTGCTTGTGGCTATTAAAGCCATTTTACATTATTGTAATTATCATCTGGATTACTTTTTTTATTAATGAAAGCATTCACAACTGCAAGCCTTTTGCACTGTTTCATTCTTCAATGGCTGAGTATATTGTGAGATCTTCTTTGTGAGTTGTGTGTTTGTCTACAGATCTATATGCTCAAATTTAACAATCATAACCATATAATTCTCTGAAAGGAAACATTCCTATTGACATTTGAAAGGTGGTGTTGTAGCAAAACTCACCCAAATGTAGCCATTTTGTCCAAGCTTTCTGCTGTTCTCCCACATAGTTTCATAGGTACCCTTCCAACCATTTGTTAACCCTCTATGTTTTTCCATCATTTTTGGGATTGTATCTTGTAATTGGAGTCAACTGAGTTCCCACCAATCTAAAAAGTTCTTTCCAAAAAGCACTCATGAATGCTCTTGGGGAGCCCATGCAATCTGAAGATTTCTTTGAAAAGAAGGTCAGACACTTGTGCAGCACTAAAAGAGGATGTAACAGAAAATAAATTATCATACTTCATAAATCTATCCACTACCACATATATACAATCCTTTCCCAAACATTTGGGCAAACTGGTGATGAAATCCATCGATATACTGTCCCATTTTTGCTCTAGAATGGGAAAATGTTGTAGTAACCCAGCTGGATATGTGATTTCTGATTTGTTTTCTGACATACCTTACATCCATTCACATAATTTTGAACATATTTTGTCATACCCTTGCAATAGAACATTTTCCTTATTTTCCTATATGTTTTGAAGATCTCTGGATGGCCTGCTAGTGGGGAATCATGTGCTTCCACCAAAACTTTGTACTTAAGCTCTGAATCTCGAACCAAATAAATTCTTCCCTTATAGTATATCATACCATACAAAATTTTATATTTATCATCTCCCATTAGTCCATCTAATACATCACAAGCAAACTTATCTTAGGCATATTCAACCAATAGCATGTCCTTCCATTTTTTAGTAATGGCCATGAGAGAAAAAGAAGGTTTTCGAGATAATGCATCTACTACAATGTTATTATTTCCTTTCACATATTCGATATAAAAATCATAATCTTGGATATTTATTAACCACTTTTGTTTCCTTTCATTTAGATCCTTTTGGGTAAGGAACTGCCTTAGACTATTGTGGTCTGTTTTCACCACAAACTTGTTTCCTAGCAAGTATTGTCGGAATTTGGCCAAGGAATGCATGATGGCTAAATTCTCTTTGTCATATATGGAGTAAAAAATTTCATGAGGCTGCCACTTTCCTCTCAAATGCTAGAGGGTGTTGGACTTGCTTTAGTACAACCCCTACTGCTCCACCTGAGGCATCAAAATTCAACAACAAAAGGATTAGAAAAACCAAGTAATGCAAGTATGGGACAACTACTCATTACCTGTTTCATATTTTGGAAGGACTTTTCAGCCTCTTCATTCCACTTGAAATCATCCTTCTTATTCAATTCAGAGAGTGGATACGTCAGCTTGGAGAATCCTTTCACAAACTTCCTATAGTATGTACATATTCCAATGAAACCTCTTAATTCTATGATGTTTTTTTGGTGATGGCCATTCTAAGATGGCCCTGATATTTTCCATGTGCACTTTCACTCCATCCTACCCAATAATGTGCCCAAGATATAATATTTCTTTCATCCCAAATTCACATTTAGACATCTTAGCATACAAAGATTGTTCTTGCAAAGTTTTCAACACCCCCTCTAGGTGTTGCAAGTGCTCTTCCCAAGTTTTACTATAAATGAGAATATCATCAAAGAAGACTAAAACAAACCTTCTAAGTTTCTTGCAAAATATTCTATTCATACATTCTTGAAATGTTTCTGCAGCATTAGTCAACCCAAATGGCATAATAAGAAACTCAAAGTGACCATAATGACATCAAAAAGAAGTCTTACACATCTTCCTCCTTCATATGAATTTGGTGATAACCAAATCTAAGGTCAATCTTGGAAAAGTACTTAGATCCAAATATCTCATCCATGAGCTCATAAATAGTAGGAATATGGTATATATTCTTAATTTTCTTCTTGTTTAAATCTCTAAAGCCTATACAGATCCTCAAAGTTCCATCTTTTATCTTTACCAATACTACTGAAGAAGCATAAGGGCTAGAGCTTGGTCAAATTAGTCCCAACTCTAAGAGTTATTGAATGGCCTTCTCAATATAATCTATGAAATTCTTGGGATGTCTATAAGGTGGTATTTGAATGGGTGAAGTACCCTCCTCCAAAACAATGTTATGCTCAACCCCCCTATCAGGTGGTCTACCATGTGGAAGATCTCTGAAAGTTTTTTCATATTTGTGCAGAAGTGTCTCTATCTCTTTTGGGTGTTTAAAAAATATGATTTTTGGCTTGGGAGAGGTGAAATAACATTCAGCAGTCCATTATACATCACCATGCCTCAATATAGATCTCATACTTTTACAATTTACTACCTGGTTTGGGTAAGTGTGCTTCCCTCTCACAACCCTTAGTGCACCTGTTCAATCTTGAAATTTCATTTCAAGAATTTGATAATTTAATGAATGCTCTCCTATAGAATACAAACATTGCAGTCCAAATATTATATTAGCATCATCAACATCAACCACATAAAAACTATCAACAAAAGTATAGTTACCTATGGTCACTTGCAGCTTTGGAATCCAGGTGTTGCATTGCATTGTGTTGTGACCTGGGATGACAACTGTGAAGCCATCAAATGGTTCACTTGGTATTTTTATTTTCTCCACCATATATGCATCAATGAAATTATGTTTATATCCTCCATCTACCAAAACTGAATCTCTTTTTCCCAATACCACACCCTTGCATCGAATAGTGTGATAGTGAGGCACTGCTGAAAGTACTGTCATTCTTTCTTTGTCCAGTGAGGGTTGATTTTATTCTTGTTTTTATTCTTCAACTATTGTCTCATATGTATCCTCCTGATATAAAATGTTCTCCTCTTCATCCATTCCCCCCTAATACTCATCATTATCAGAAAATACTTCTATGCATTGAGCTTTTTCTTTAGCATATGTATGCCCTGGTATCCATGGTTGGAAGCATGTAAAGCACAATATTTTCCTTCGAAGTTCATACATTTTTTGTCCTTATTTATTATTATTTTAATATGTATCTCTTTTCCAACTCTTCTTATCAAGTTCATCATTTTTCCAAGGCTTTCTTTCAAATCTGGAGTTAGGCTTGGGAGGAAATTTTGTTCTAGGGAGCACATTTTGAAGGTCTCAGGTCAAGCTCATTGCATCATTTAAGTTAGTAGGCTTGTGGGATTTGAACAAAACTTTTAAGGGCTCTTCCAAACCTTCAGTAAAAATCAATACTAACCTTTCCATAGATACATCAGCCACCTTAACTGATAATTTTTGGAATTCCAACATATACTCAACAGGAATCCCTACCTGCTTCAATTGTGCTAGTTCTCTGAAAGACAATTCTGGATATTTTTTCTCAAACCTTTCTAATAACTTGTCAACAAATTCATATGTATGTTTTGAAATAATCATTACCCAAGGTTTTCAGGCCATGGAACCACCATTCATTGGAATCTCCCTCCAAGTGCAAA
This sequence comes from Pseudotsuga menziesii, assembly GCA_001517045.1. Lineage (NCBI taxonomy): Eukaryota > Viridiplantae > Streptophyta > Pinopsida > Pinales > Pinaceae > Pseudotsuga > Pseudotsuga menziesii. The sequence goes on from LPNX010624113.1 coordinate 90,413, forward strand.
ATAGCCATTTTTAAAGCATCTTCTTCCACAATTGGATTTATCTAGAAATACACATCCAATTTCTGCACCCAAGTGTTAACAGATATTTGAGATGAACCATCAAAAATAGGAAGTGGCCCTTCAAATATGGCACAATTCAATTCTTTATTTTGGTATAGAGACTTATTTCTCTCCTCCTTTCTGAATTTGTTTTCCATAGTGAAGTATTGTTCAAATGTTATACTCCTCCTACCCTCTTCATCCAATTTAGCCCAATATTTTGTTATTGTATCAATTTAAAATTGAATGTTAGTTGTGATCTGTAATTCATGGGGTCTATTAGGAGGTCTTGTTTGTGAGAAAATGTGCTCACCCATTGTCTTATTTTCTGCTGATTTTGAACTATACTATCTCCCATTATCCCTTTGTTTCCCATTTGACTGGCCATCAATTCGAATCATTTGTTTATCTGTTCGGACATGAATAATATATTTTGGTTCATTTATTCAAACAAAGGTCTTATAATTTTTATATAATCCATTTTCTGCTTAGTGTGGTCTTCTCCCTCGTGAGCCATAGTTTTAGTCCAAGGTGCCCTTTTTTTTCCCAATTCTTCTTCTACAAGCCAAGAACCTTCCAATTCAGATTATAAGGAGGATGGTTTATTAATTTGAATCCTATTTAACACCACTAGGTTCCAATATCATGCTATGATACCACTTGTAATGTCCCTTTTTTAAATTTTTACTAAAATTCCCAATTTTCCAATTTTTCACAATTTTTGCTCTTGACTAGTCTTAGTGTCTTCGTCTCCAAATTGGCCCAATTGCTCCCAAATATTCAGAGAAGGTGTATGAATGATATAATAAATTAATTATTATTTTCAGGGATGTATTATGGCCCTCCAATCACTTCTGCAAGTTTGTACTAAATTCTGAACAAGATAGATGATTTTAATAGTAATTTTGGGGCTCAAATCCCCCCCGGTTAATTGTCGGAATGGCCTCACAAATGTATAGAAACCCACTTGAATTCTAAAATTTAGGTATGTTATGTAGATATGAAATCAAAAGGGACTCATTTTTGGAACCAATCGAACTACCATGGTTATTATCACTTCCGTCAATTAGATATATAAAAACTAGTTTTGAACCCTTGGGGAAATGAGATGCAATTTAATCCAATGGTTATGGAATTATACCAATGGCCACAAACTATCAGTTAATGAATATTAAACCTAAAATTTTCTTCAGTGATATTCCATCATGCATGAATAATCAATAGTTTACAAAGCCATTCAAATCTACCAATATTATAAGAGTTTGCAACAAAGAAGTGGGAAATGGCACTGTTTATTTATTACTGATCAATAATACATAAAATATCTTGGAATTTTGACCTGATAACTTTATTAACAGAGACATAAGATTATTTATACAATAATACAAAATTCAGGAGCAATAGGAGCTCCCTCAGAAAGATAAATGGCTCACCAAGTGCGCCTCACTCCACCGGGTTGAACTATGGTGAAAGAATGTGAGATGGGAGGGGGAATGAGCTGAATCCTGAAGTGTCCATGAGATGTTATAGATGAAACTATATATTATAAATCCATTGAATCTTATTGAAATACCTGAGTGGCCTCTCCAATCACCAATTAGGATGGGAATCTTTCACCCTCGAAATTGGCTCAAGCATGAACTAGTCACTCACTAGCTCTCTCTCTTCACAACAACAAATTTCCCAACTGATAAAAAATATCCTTCTCATGGATGATCCATATATTTTATAAACATTAATGGTCTCCTAATATTCCAAATACATCCATAAAACAAATCCAAGTCAAATTGTTGTGGCTTCTCATGCTATGCCATGCGGCCTCTCTCTTCACCTTCCATCTTCTCCCAAATTGAGTAGGAACCCATTGGGATTCTCCAAATCACATGAGAGCTCTATTGGATGCTCTATTTCGACCTGATATGTCAGATATTTCATCCTTCATATCTGAAATGTGTCATAACTGTCATAGAATCTCCATCATTGGTGTCATAGATGTCATACGTGCAAGGGGAATCTAGCCAAGTGTCCATGAAACTTCCCATTTGGATCTTCCTTGCTCATGTAAGTTACACTTCATCCCAAATTCAACCTATGAAGTATATGGACAAGTATATTGACCTTATATTCCATCCAAAACATTGGACTTTCCATAGATTTGATATTGCAAGAGGTGGATGCCATTTAACATAGGAATTCTAGCTTGAGTGGGGCCCATAGTCTCCACATGTCTCCATTTTTCCTAGCCATTTCATTCTCCACTTTCATTCATTTAAATGACCTTATTAAATAAATATTTTATTCCTTCTAATGTCTAAACATCATTTATTAGCTCCCTTATTAACTTCCCAATGTTTCCACCCAACCTAGGGAACTAGTAGGATTGATGGAATTTTCCCACTATGCAATTATTTTAAAGTGGGGACATTACACAGGGAAAATCAACAATCCACAAGTTCGGAGGAGCATGAAATGGGAAAAAATAATCCTACTTGTCAAAATATCCTAGATACACCATTAAAGGAAGAAACTGAGAATCATGAAGTGGAGCATCAATTACCTCAAGATGATTACATAGAAGAACATAAAGAGGAAAGTGAATACATGTACACAATATTTACTGATGGGGGTTGTGCAAATCAAAGAGAATCTATCGATGGATCATTGAACTATGAAGGAGTACCTATTGATGGTTGCTCACAAATCTATGTTGGTGACTTAGAGATCATATGGGTGAATCCACGGACCTGGGTAACACTTTTTGGCAAGCGCATTTTGGCAAAAACAGAAAAACATACCTCGGTCGAGGGTTTAACAAGCCCTCGACCGAGGTTTTAATATCTCGACCGAGCTTTTTTTAAGCCCTCGACCGAGCTTTTTTTCAGCCCTCGACCGAGGTATTTATTAACCCTTGGTCGAGGTATTAAAACCTCGACCGAGGGTTAATAAATACCTCGGTTGAGGTATTAACTCGGTCAAGGTCCCTGTGCCTACAAAATTATAAAAAGAGGCCGCGGGGGCAAAAGGGAATAGTTCTATAATAGGCAAATGCATGGGATATGCAAACATGTATTTAGCTAAAAGATACCTTTAGCTTATATGAGGGTGCTTAATAATCTTCTTATTGACTATCCACTGCTACATATATTTGATATTTTTATGGAATTCTCTATAGTCCCTTCTAGTTCCAAGTGGTACACTGTCTGGTCTATTTCTTTTTCTTTGGGTAAATATGGGATTTAAAAAAAAATCCTCTAAATTTTTTGTTGGGGCTCTATTCCACATAGATTGGTCCTTTATATAACTTCTTTCAAGGTCTTTGGCAATTTCCAGAGCCATAAGGGAATGTCCATATCTAGTTAATTCACCTGTTACAGTGCAGGTTCTAGCACCATTTTTTTTAATATGGCATCGACATTCATCAAAGGAAGTGAG